>PVHY01009905.1:0-54196 GCA_004024945.1 Uropsilus gracilis
AGGAGCCTGGGGAAAGAAAGGTGTGTTTGACAGAGGGTGTGGAATATAAAACAGCATGCAAGACTTGAATGTAAACATTTTCATATATTTAAGGGAGTATAAAATGTTTGATTAGAACAGTGGAACTTTGAAATCAGCTGGAAATATTAAAAGAATACTCATAACTGGGCCTCACCTCCAGAGATCTTAATGTAATAGGTCTGGGGTGAGCTTTTGGCATTAGGGTTTTTTCTAAAATGATGCCACAATGGAGAACTAAGGATGTTGTTTGTGAACTTAAATTTGCCAAGAGCTGGTGGTGGAGGATCTCTGTCAGGATATGGTCAAGAATCTGATCTGGCTTTGGGAAAATAGAAACGACATGTGCTGAAGTCAACAGACAAATAAAGACCTGCCAGTCCCCAATGGGGACCCTGTCTGCCCTCATAACTATTCCTTTTGAGCTGCCATTTCTTTCCTCCCATTTCAAAATGAAAGTCAAGCAGGAAATAACAAAACATATAATAAAATAGAATAAGCTAGAAGATTGCACAATAAAAAAAGTGATAAAATAGTAAAAACAGGCCATGCAGTAAAAACCCCAAAACTCAACCTGACAGAATCACCACCAAGGGCCAGACAATAAAAACAATGGCTCAACAATACTGATCCAAGTGGTAAGCATCTTCATGCTTTGAGACGGTGAGGGGGAGAGATGAAGTACTCTTGTTCTAGTGGGTGGGGCAAGCTAACAACTCCATCTTGTAGGTGAAGAAATGGAGGTTAACCTGTCACGATTAAATAAGAGAGAGCTGAAATGCATCTGAGGAGGTGCAACCTATTCCCCTAAATTGTATACAGAATTGTAAATCAATGTTACCTCAATTACAAACAAACAAACAAAACCCCCAAACTGTGGAGCAGACAAGGACTCAGATTTTCTAATTCATATCTAGAACTCTTTCCCCTGAACAAAGCCTGAAGCCTGGTGGCATCCTGGTGTCACCTGGGGAGCTTTTAAGAAATACTGAGGCTGAACAGACATTTCTCCAAAGACATGAATATAGCAAACAGGTAGATGAACAAAACAGTTACTCTCAGCCGTAGAAAAATGGAAGCCAAAATCACGGTTACTACCTCATATCTGTGAGAACAGTTATGATCAAAACCAAACCAAACCAAAACAAAACAAAAAAAACAACTACAAAGGGCAACAAATGTTGGCAAGGATTTGGAACCCTTGCACATTGCCACCATTGACAAGAAAGTAAAATGGTGCGTGGTTGTGGAAATTCTGCAAACATTGAAAATAGAGCCACCAATTCTGTTTTTTTCTCCAAAAGAACTGAAATTAGGATCTTGAATAGACATTAACTCTCCTATTTTCATTGTAGCATTATTTCACAGTAGCCAAGATGTGGAAATACCCCCAGTGGCCATCAGTGGGTGAATGGATGAAGAAAATGTGGCATAGACACACAAGGGGATACTATTCAAACTTAAGAGAAAGTTCTGCATAGGCAACAACATGGTCTTGCCTGCAGAATATGATGTGAAAGGGAAGACAGCTATTGTGTCTTATTGTGTCTGCTTTATATTCAAAGAATGGAAGGGACCAGAGAGAGGGAGAATCAAAGAGTCTTTAATCAGCGGGTGTAAAGTTTCAGTTAAGCAAGATGAATGGTCTAGAGGTCTGTCACATAAGGCTGTGCCTGTCGTTGACAGAACCTCTCTGAATACACACAATTACTAAGAGAGTGGATCTCACATTGGGTGTTTGGACCCAACCAATAAAGACAGACAAGAAATCCAGATGAGGCTGGGTAAGTCTTCTGTTGGAATTGGTTGGTTTGAGTGGGGTCCAGGTGATAGTTTGGAAGCAGTGTGTCTTTTTTCCTTGAGACTAGGTCTCGCTATTTTTGCCCATGGAACCGCAGGCTCATGTTGCCTAGGGTACCACAGAGCAATCCCCAGCTTCAGCTTCCCACGTAGCTGGGATTACAGGTGCGTGCCACCACGCCCAGCTATTTTTTGAGACCAGGTCTCACTTGTGTTGCCCTGAGTGGGACTTGAATCACAATCCCTAGCCCCAGCTGCTTCATAGGCTGAAGCTTACAGGCACGTGCCACCGTGCCCAGCAAGTGTGTTTTGACATGCTTGTCTAAGCACTGTCTCACTTGTCAGAGCTCATCTGTGCTGAACAGCCTGAGTTCTAGCACTATCCTAGCACTGAATGTTCAGCATCTGCAGAGATATTCCAGGTGTTGGAGAGTTGAGGAAACAGAGAGGTCAAGCTGCTTTTCCTGGGTTGCTCAGCTGGTGACTAACCCCTGTTGTGCCTAAATCAGACTGAATCCACAGTCCCTGCTCTAACCACTGTGTCACAAGGTCTCGGAGGAGGGTGGAGGAGAGGGGTGCCATGGTGCACAGACATGGGTTTCAGCTGCCTTTCCATTTCGCTTCTCTGTTCAAGTTTTAGCATCAACGGCATCACCTTTATCCCAGGCTTGTTCACACAGAACCATCATCCTTCAGATGGAGAAAGGGGGTGGTTTGTGGCTCAGCATCAAGGAAGAAATTTCTGGTTGCCAAAGGAATTCAACGATAAAGTAGGTTGGTGAGGGAGGCAGTGGGGCCATCATCTCTGAGCAACGACCAGAAGCATCTATTGGAGAAGACTCATCCTTCGAAATAGCATGTGTGTGTGTGTGTGTGTGTGTGTGTGTGTGTGTGTGCGCGCATGCGCAGTGCGCATAGAAGTGGGTAAGCAAGAGAATTTTGCCAGCCAAGATACTCCTGTATGTTCTTGGGCCTTAACAATTGAGGTGCTCAGGTGGACTAGTGACAAATCTGTGAGTAAAGGTGGTTCTAGAAGATGAGCTCACAGAACTGGGGAGTTCCAGAGGCTAATTCAGTGTGGAACCCACCCTGCCCCCATCATTCTCTTAGTGCCAGGTACCTGGAGCCCCAAAGCATCAGGGGCCACCCTTAGCTAAAGCAAGTTTTGGGCCACTGTCATTGCTGCGTCAAGTCTGGTAGGGAGCATACCTTGTCCATGAGCCCTAGCCGTCTCTTCCTGCAGCAATCATCCAGGGCCCTGGACTGGGCTGGCCAGAGAGGGTTCTGGAAAAAGAAGGGTGGTAGTCAGAGTTGGAGGGGAGGGTGTGGGGTCAGAGCTGGGAGTAAGAGCAGGGTCCTCTGGTGGGTCTCTGAACTTCCAGACGTGACTCCTTAGCCCAGCAGACTTGCTGTGAAATGCTCAGGATGAAATTTTAAGTCACTTTAGTACAGAAAAATCAAAGACAGTCTCTCTATAGCCCTCATCTATGCATTAATCCCTCCGCCCTAGAATTGTTGAGAGGATTAGTCAAGATAAAGTTAGAAAATAGCTGAAAAAAAAAAAAGAAATGGAGAGAAAAGAAAAGGCCCAGTGTAGTGTTACATTTTAAGGACTCAGCCAGGTTAATTATCTTTTGCTCTCCCTACATTGGATGGGAGGGCTTCTGTGCTTGTAGTGACAAATTCAGTGTATTTCAGTTCAGGAAACAGCCGCTGCACAGCCAGACCATGCCAGCAGCTCCGTTTGGCTGCTAGAACATGAACATAAATATGCCACCACTGAGACCAGGCATGGTGGCGCGTGCCTGTAAACGGCAGCCTAGGAGACCGCGGCAGGGACCAGGGATCGTGGTTCGAGTGCTGCTCCACTCAGGGCAATGTAGCGAGACCTAGTTTCAAAAAAACAGCTGGGCGTGGAGGTGCATGCCTGTAATCCCAGCTACCTGGGAAGCTGAGGCTGGGGATTGCTTGAGTCTGTGGTACCCTGGGCAACGTGAGCCTGCAGTTCCATGGGCAAAAATAGCTAGACCTACTCTCCAAAAAAAAAAAAAAAAAAAAATGCCACCACTGCTCTTTGTATGTTTCCCTTGCAGTGAGAAGATCCAGTGTAAGAGGGAGGGTGGAGACTCAGGCCAGTGCTGGGCTTTCTCCCTTCCCCAGGGGGATGCTCAGGCCCTGTCCCTCCTTCTTCCAAGGGGGAGCCTTTATCGAGCGAAGACCAGGGCTGGTGAGCGCCTACCATCTCAGAGTCCAACTCTGAGCCAGGGTGGGGGAGAGGCCCTGCGTGCCGCCTGCATGGATGCCTGGAGTTGGGCTCCCAGACAGCGGATCAAGTTGCTGCTGGCCTTTGCCTCTCTGCTCAGCTGCCTGCTCATCTCCTGCCAGGCCAAGGTCTACAGTCGCTGTGAGCTGGCCAGAAAGCTACAGGAATTTGGCTTGGAAGGATACCGAGGATACGGCCTGGCTGACTGTGAGAACCCTTCACCCCGGTGGGCCCCAGGCTTCCTGACTCCACTGCTCCCTCTCTGCCCCCACCCCCCCTTCCCACCCAAGGTGTGGACTTGGGGGACTTTTCTGAACCATGATTCTCATTTGTACTAGAGCTGGTAGAGAACCCCAACTCTGAGTGAGTAGATATGCTCCCGGCAGCCTCATCAGAATTTTCTCTTGTTTCCAACTAGAGGAAGCCCCCAGTCTGGTATCCTTATCTTAATCAGAGCCAAGTGGATCAGATGTTCTGTTAATGCTTAGGGCAAATTGAGCAAACCAGTAGCACCAAAATGGTTCAAACTGGGAGCCATTTCTGGAAGGCATTTGTGCGGCACAGCCACAATGGGACTCCTTCTTTCTTGAGTCCCAGCCTCTCTGTCAGGCCAGACAGAGCTCTCTGTGTGTCTCTACTCTTGCCTCTGAAGATTTAGTCCTTGTTTATCCAGCCCACAAACATTCATGGGCCCTACTGTGTGCTGAACAGTGAGAATTGTGCAGACTGTAAGCCTGGGAGTCTGTAGACCTGAGGACCAGTCTTGACTTTTGTGGTTTGTATGGGACCTTAAATAAGTCACTTGACCTCTTTGAGCCTTCATGAACTCCTTTGTGAAACAGGTTGGAGGTGTGTGTCTACAAGCAGTAGCTGAGGCTCAGAGGAGCTAACTGTGGGGACTGCCCTGTATGCACCTAGTCTGGGTTGACCCACAGGCCTCTGTGTCTCCACCACATGCAGGGGTCTGCCTTGCTTACTACGCGAGTGGCTTCAACACAGCTGCTGTGGACCATGAGTCAGACGGAAGCACCAACAATGGCCTCTTTCAGATCAACAGCAGGAAGTGGTGCAAAAATCTCAACCCCCAGGTCCCCAACAAATGCGAGATGTACTGCACTGGTAGGCAGCCTGAGTCTGGGTCTGGCCTGGGCCACATCTCTGCACCAGCTCTTGCTTCTTTCTCATATTGTTTGCTCTTCCTGCTTTTACCTTTAAGTGGGCGAATTCCTTCCCCTGGCCCCTGTCTCTGCAGTCTGCTGGGCTATCAAGGAAAGTGGAATGGGGTGTTCTCTCTGTCTTTCTTATTTGGGGGCCCAAATGGGAGGCTATCCTGAGAGCTCTATGAACTGAGGGAAGATAGCTTCTGATGGGAGTCAGTGTGGGTTGTAACTGATAGAGGAATACCTGTGTTTCCAGAGTGGTCCAGAGACAAGGTTGGATAGAGTTGGATAGGTTTTGGGCTGGGGGTGCACCACCTGGGATGAAAGGTACTTCAGGGTTAAATAAAAGAACAGTTCTCTTTGGTACACTGGGTGTAAATACATGGCATGCACAACTCCTGAAGGTGTGTGTGTGTGGGTGGGGGTAGGGGGGTTATTTCAGGTCTGCTCCCTGCTTCCGCATTCTGTTTCTCTGCTTCCCACCCCAGATCTGTTGAATCCTAACCTCAAAGATTCTATTCTCTGTGCTATGAAGATATCTCAAGAGCCTCTGGGGCTGG
This sequence comes from Uropsilus gracilis, assembly GCA_004024945.1. Taxonomy (NCBI): domain Eukaryota; kingdom Metazoa; phylum Chordata; class Mammalia; order Eulipotyphla; family Talpidae; genus Uropsilus; species Uropsilus gracilis. Next base: position 5,802 of record PVHY01009905.1, read on the forward strand.
GCAGCTGGTAAGTAATTTGGGCTATACTTTACCCGTCCCTCCCCCCATTCCCTGTCAAGATGGTATAACCAGGAATGTTGCATAGTGGCAGGAAACTAATCTTTCCAGAGTGCTGGCCTTATCCTAGGCTCCCTTCCATGACTTCATCACCATAACTTTCGATGGTAGGGATGGTCACTAAGGGTTGCTGGGAAAAAGCAATCCACTGCAGGTTGCAGAGCCAAGCCCAGCTCCTCCAAGACTTGCCTGTGCTGGGATGCCTGTCTACAGGTTCACAAGACCAGAGTTTAGTAAATAGTTTTTAACTGTGACATCTTTGTTTAAACTAAATTTTTCATAAAAGCTGGGCACTTGGGGCCTCACCCTTGTCAACCTGCTCCTTCTCTGCCTTCTTCCCGCAAGATGGCCTTTGCAGTCATCCTCATGGGCAAGGAGTTGGATGGAGCACTGGATCAGATAAATTTGGTTCAGAGAGGAACTGCTGAGGCTGTGTTTTGCCACTCAAGACACTACTTCCCCTTTACTCACACTTTGGGATGAGTCACCAGCAGGGAGGCAGAATCCAAGGAAGGTAAACTTCTGGGGCTGGCACACCAGAGCCGAGAGCTGATGTGATGGTGACAAGGCTGATGGGTAATTTGGAAGGCATTTGCTTTCACCCCAAGAGCAGAAGGAAGGGGGAGTCTCAGGGCCAGGGTGGGGCAAGAGTGGGAAGACTTGGCAGATGTCTTGTTAGAAATACAGGACTCAGAATGGCCCAGTGACAGTGGTGGGAGATAAGAGAAGCCACTTTGCAGTGGATAGGGGCAGGTGGCTTGTGGCCAGTGAGGGAGGAAGGACTCCTCTCATGAGACTCTGTCTGAATCTAGAAAAGGTGAGAGATGGTCCTTGAAAATGGCCACAGCTTTGGAGATAAGTTGGTTGGAGAACAGCTGCAGCCCTGGAAACAGAATCTGCAGTGAAGTGATACATGTCACACATCCATAGAATCCATCAGGGTACACACAGGTTCAGGCATGAATCTAGGACTTGAGGCTTGGGGTGTGTGGGGTACAACCCTAGGGTAGAATTAAATAGAAGATTGGCTTGGCTGCGTTTTGTCCACAACTATTTTTTGGTCCCCGGAAGGTGGCTGAGGTTAACTGGGAAGAAGTTGCAGAGAGTGGAAAGGGTGCTATTCATCCCTTCCACACACATGCAGTGGGAACTCATGTGTTCCAGGCTTTGGGTGTGAGGTGTGAGTTCTGGGCTCTGGAGCTGGCTGACACCCAAGTCTCTGCCCTCCAGATCTCACAGTCTAGTGGAAGAGAAAAAGGAGCAGTCGACCACTTTAGGGTGATAGTGGGGTCCTTTAGGGACACTCTTGGTCATTGGCTTTTTGACTTTGACATCTTTGAGGACGAGAGTTATTGTAGGCTGAGACTCCTGAGAACTTCGGTTCTCAGGCCACAGAATCTTGCTTATCTTCCTCAAGATGCTAGCGTGTTGCTAGATCTAGTGATGATCCTGAAAAAGTCGGTAAGTTACCAACAGTGGAAAGATACTGAGTGTAGCTGCAGGTTTGTCATTTGCTGGCTGTCTATCTTGGGCGAGTACTGCTGCATCGTTGCACTTTAGTCTGGAATATAGGGAACATAATATTGGCCCCAGGTGGGTAGATGGACAATGGGCGTGGCAGTGCTATGGAACTCTGCAAAGGCTGCATGCATAGGAGGTGGCCTCACTGCCAGCGGCAGCAGGAGAAGAACCCTGGGCAGCATCTCTGTCAGGGCCCCAGGCCTCTGACACTGACATCTGGTTGAACCTGAGCAAATGACACTGTGTTTCCATTGGTAAAATCAGGACGTTAGATTAAAGACTTTATAACTTAGGTAATTTTCTTCCTTTTTTTGTTTCTTCTCTAGGGCTCTTTATTAGATAACCCAGTTTACTCATCTCCTTTCCCCTTAGAAGCCCCTTTCCTCCATGACTTCATGCCTCCTTCCCATTTCTCTGGGAGCAGGACCAAAGCCTCCAGCTGATTGGTCTTCTTCGCTTCCATCCTCTATCCTCAGGGAGACGTGGCGGCACCACTGCCAGGGCAAGGACCTCAGTGACTGGATTGACGGTTGTGACATCTAGGATCCTCTCTGAGTGAATCAGGCCATGCACAACAGGCTGGGAGATGTGATCTGGTTCCTGAGTTTGGACTTGGGAAGACAAGCCAACCAATAAAGGATAGTTTGACATGTGATAGTTTGAAGCGTGGTTCTGTGCTTTCAGTTGCATGTCAGAACCAGAGTCCATCCCTCAGGGCTTCTTTCCCTAGCCACCTGGGCTAGACTCAGATGGACTCCAAAAAGCCTATCACGAAGGCCTGGGGCGGGGGGGTCAGTGCCTCTCTTATAGACACCTGGCAGAATTTCCAAGATCCTGGATCTAGGTTTGCCAGAAATAGCTAAATAAACAAAGATAACAACAAAAACAAGATGCCTTTGTTAAGTTTGAATTTCAGATATACAAGAGTCCATTTTGTTATAAGTATGTCCCAAATATTGCACAGGATATACTTATATTAAAAAATGATTTGTTGTATACTTCAAGTTCACATTTAGCTAGGCGACCTCTATTTTCTGGCAGCCCCACCTGGGGCTGATGTTGTAACCACTGGCTTGTTTGGGAGGGTTTGTGGGACACTTATTTTCCATGGTTCTGGTAGCAGAGGGTGATCATGGTACCTGGGCCTGATACCAGTTGACTGTGCCCAGGGATCTCCATGGTAACTTGTGTTGCTGGGACTTATACGTACGTGGCTTGCCTGCCTCTCTTTATCTAGACCTGGGCTCTCTGCCATGGTGTCTTCTTGATAAATGAATCCACAGTGCCTGGCAGAGAGTGGGCACACAGAACAAGCTGGTAGAGTGAGGTAGTATGGAAAGAGACTGACGTGGAAGTCAGTCCCTTCTCTCCAAGGCAGTTTGAACTGGGCTGGGCAGGCTTCAGTGGCCCCCAGTCACTTTGTCTTGGGTCTATTTTAACTTGGGCATAATTCCATAATTCCTTAGTGGCTAAGAAGCCACTAAGTCTGAACCACTCTAAAGACCGATAGTCCAGAATGGGACTAAGTTAGCAGAACAAGTCACCTCCTTCAGAGGTATGACATGGAGAGCGACTTCAGGGAGTAAGATGTCTGATTCTCCTGTCCAAAACATCACTCACCGCCATTATCGGGGGCACATTCCCCAATCCAAAGTCCCATTGGTGGCAATGGATGAGATGCCAACTGCAGGGTGTGTCTGGAGGCTCAACAGCAGCTGAGAACGCTGTATGTGCATTTCCAGCAGGCCTCTGGGATGTCGGCAAAATGCCACTGGACTTGCTCTCCATGCGTGCAGGTGTCTTGAGCTCTCAAAATTGCCACATGCGTAACATCATTCTATGGAAGCACAGCTCCAAGTTTCCCTGCTCAGATTCATTTTCTGCTCCTTCAGTCATCTTGCCATCTGTGAGAGCTCTCGAACACACAAGCTGCGACAGGTGCCAAAGGTTTAAAAAAATTGGGGGAGGAGAAGCTTGAAATGGATCAAGCTTATCTTTCCTTTGTTCCCTCATCTCCTGTAAACTGAAAAATGGCAGCCACATGTCATTTCAGGAGAAGAAATGTTGGGTGCTCTTTGTGGCATGGTAGTTTTCTTTTGGTGGTTTTCTTAGTACTTCCTAGGCAGGGGGGTTTTGCCTAGCATCAGTGCACCCCTACAGATGGGCTCTGGGGACCCATAGCCCTCCTAAAATTGTTAGCAAATTTTTATGTATATTTATGTATGTGTATATTTATGTGACCATGTGCATTATTTTTAATGCAAACAAGATCAAGTATTAATGTTTTACAGGAAGAAAAAAATGCAAGGGTAGAAAATATATACTTCAGCTCATTCAATCTCTACAATGACCCTGAAAAATGAAGCCTTATCAGTGCCATGTTATAGATGAGATGCAGAGGCTCTGAACAGTAAGTTAAGTATTTGGAAGGCAGCTATGCTCACCACTATACCACCAACACAAAGTTAAGTATTTGTTTAGTATCTGACACCCATTCTCTTTTTTTTTTTTTTTTGAGACTAGGTCTCACTATTTTTGCCCCGTGGAACCGCAGGCTCTCGTTGCCCGGGTACCACGAACTCAAGCAATCCTCAGCCTCAGCTTCCCAGGTAGCTGGGATTACAGGCGCGCGCCACCACGCCCAGCTATTTTTTTGGAACTTGTTCTCGCTACGGGCCCCAGGCGGGACTCGCACCGCGAACCCTAGCCCTGGCCGCTTCACAGGCTGAAGCTTACAGACACGAGCCACCATGCCCGGCCCTGACACCCATTCTCACCGAGACTCATGTAGTATCAGAGCTGAGAAGCCAGTTCTTTTTTACTCCTGTTCTCTCCTCTTTTATAGAGAAGAAACAGATGCCCATAGAAGTGAACTGAAGTTATATGGTCCGTTTACAGCAAAAATGGGTTGGAAATTCCATCTTTTCACTCTCTATCTAAAGCTTTTGCCAATCCATTATTTTGTTCTTGGAAGGCCAGTGGGCATACATTCCAGTGAATGTTAAATTAATAAAAGACTGTTTTCCCCCTCGTCCTCAGGCTGGGCTGGTTCTCTTTTGTGTGTGTCATGGTCCCTAGGGAACTTATGGCCCCGAACATACCCAACCCATTGGCCCTATGGATGTATAAATGCAGGTACAGAATGAGTTCACGTGCCAAGAATCTCACAAGTGGGAAGAAGGCCATTGGCGAAATATGTAAATCAGCTCTTGGCTTGGAAACAACTTTATGGGAGAGCAGGGGAAGTAACCATGACACACCCCTCAGCATGACACACCCCTCATTCCATCTCTCAGGGGTTGTTCTAAACACTTTCCCTTGTCGCTTGTCTGCTTGGGTCCCTAGACCTACATGCAGTCCCATGAAGTATGTCTCTTTATTGCTCGCCTTCTCTCTCAACCTTCTGCGTGCTTGTCAATATTCCCTGCTCAGATGAAAAATTCCTTGATGGCAAGTGCTGGCACATAGCAGGCAGTCAATCAATACGAGTGGAATGAGGGTGAACCTGTATTCTTCACACACTTTCCCTTCCTTCTTTTCTTGCTCTGCCCTCTTTCCAAGTATGTCAGGAAACTCGTGCTAGGCAGCATCTGTCCTGGCTGTGTGGATGGAGTCAGGCTCCTTATTCCATCAAGCAAACTCCTTGGCTTCTTCATCCCTTTCTTTACGACAGGGTGCTCATTCACTGGTGCTCCCCTCTGCTTTGAGTTTAGTTCTCCGAATCAAAGTGCAATCTTGACCTTGTGAGGAAAAAGGTCCCAGTTTCCCCTTGGGCCTCTCAACTCAGCACTGGGTTGGGGCATACCTGAGGAACACCTTACCCATCAGATAGCTCTGTGGCTGGATGGGACCTGTGGCTGGCCTCCTCCTTTCTAACTTACCAGAACAAAGACCCTGTGGGGACTTTTTCACTAGGCACCTGCATGGTTAAACTCTGACGAAATAGCTTTGAGCTGAAGAGAGGGGAGAAGAAGATGCCTAGCTCCTCTGCCAGAAACAACACAGCAACAATGTGTCAGCAACCAGCAGGGAATGGCCATGGCTACCCCAGAAAGGTTATTTTCTCTGCTCTCCTCAACTGCTACAAATACCGCTGAGTCAGACCCTGAGTCATGTGCTATTATTTTATTGACTGATCAATTGGTTGATTGACTTCTCTGGGCCTTAGAGGTCACTGAATTCAAGTGTTAGTTTGGGCTCCTTCCAAACTGCTGGTATTGATTCATGACTTGGGTTACTCTAGAAAATGCGACACATCCTTGTCTCTCCTGTGTCTTGCAAATCTCTATCTATCTTAACTAAGGAAATGATCACTCGTGACTCCTTGTTTGAAATATGGCAATAAAAAACAAGCCCCTGCCATTTTCAGGTCTTTGGGCTTATATCCAGTCATAGCACCCTATCCCTGGCTATGGATTTCTTCTTTTGAATCTCCTGCTTTTTTTTCTTTCAATAGGTCAGGTAAGTAGATGTGTTCAGAAATGAACAAAACCACAGAGTTCCTAAATCAGAAGGGCACACAGAGCTACGAGGCCTGAAGCAATCCAAATATGTTTGAATATTCTTTGCTCCATCACAAATTGATCTGAAGGTTTGTATTTTGAAAAGCCAGCCAGAAAGCCAATGAAGCAGTTCAAATTGCAAGTTAAGCTATAGATTTTTAAAAAATTTATGAAACTGTTAAACTGGAATAAGGCAGAAACATCCAGTAGATTCCCAACTAATGGAGCAGATCTGTCACGGAGCCCTGGCTGGGTGGGAGTAGGTTGCCCACGGAGCTGCCCAGGCCTCTCCTACCCTGCCTCAGTCTTGGCAGCCTGCTTGCCACTGGATGTTGCAGGAGTGGGTTTGTCTAAGGAGACAGATGGCCATGTCCTGGCCAAGTCTGGAAGAAGGATGACTCTCAGTCCTTTGGCTCTCAAGGGAGTTGTCTTGGCCTGCACATGGACTCATGAGTGCAGGAACCTGGGGGAGATAGCGCTGGCACTGCTGATCGTTCACCATGGGAAGCCACGGTGGCAAGCTGTCCTCTGCCCTTCTCATTTGGAAAATTAGGGCAGTAAGTTGTGTGATTCAAAGTGCCTTTGCTGGTGGTAGAAGGGTCCCCAAAGACGTCTGCTTCCCAATCCTAGAGTCTATGAATATGTTGCTTTCTGTGGCAAAACAGACTTTGAAAACGTGATTAGGTTAACAACTCCAAGACAGGATGATCAACAGCTGGGCTCAATCTAATCAAAAGAGTCCTTTAAAATGGAAGAGGAAGGCAGGTCAGGGTCTGGTTTGGAGGGAGACATGAAACAGGCCATTGTCATGTGATAGGAGGACTCGACCCATCATTACTGGCTTTGAGCATGGAGTGGCCATGAACCCAGGAACACGGGCAGCCTCTAGAAGCTGGAAAAGATGGCATCGCTTCTCTCTAGAGCCTGCGGGGAGGGAGGCAGCCTGCTGACACCTACATTTTAGCTTGGGTCAGACTGCTGATCTCCCAAACCGAAAGCTAATTAATTTGTGCTGCTTCAAGTCATAAAATTTCTAGTAACTTTACAGCAGTAACAGAAAACTAAAACAGGATCCCTTCTGGCAACTTTGCACCTGTTTCTAAGAATGTAAACTAGCTTTGCCTACAGCTTGGGGCAGTTCCAGCTGAGAGGTGCTTAGGAGGTGCCCTGGGGGCGCCCTGTCTCAGCCACCTCCTGGGGGTTCTGTGACAGCCAGCTGCTGCCACCACTTGTGCATGAGTGTGGCTGGTGTGACTTGGCCCACACTAGTGCTGCCATGGCCCGTGGAGTCAGAATGCACTAGAAGAGACCTGTGAAGACACAGGTAAAGTATTATCTCTGTCTTCTTACTGAGGGGCCTAAGGTACAGGTCTCATTCATTACCACATAGCTACTGAGTGGAGAAAGCTGGGGCTCCTAGCTGCTGCTGAAGCTGAGGTCCTTTATAGGTGGTCATATCAGGAAATAGGATAATACCTATTTTTCCTTGTGTGGGTTGACTGGGAGGTGGGGGGTTTAGAGCCAGGACCAGAACCCTGACCCCTGGTCTGGTCAGTGCTTTCTGCATGTCTGCACTTGAGGAAGACAACCCCCCTTCCACCTCCGCCAGCAGGGCATCCTTCATGGCTTTGGGAGAGAAGTGGGGGAGAGAAGCAATGTTTAGGCTACAGGTACTGTCCCAATGGAATTAGCAGGACACCATAAGGACAAGAATTCTGCCTGAACAGGAAACTCTCTCTTGCCACAGGGGATCTTGAAGGCCCCACCCTCTCTTCCAGGGCACCTCCTACCCCTCTTTCCTATCTGGACATTTTCTCAGGTGCTAAAGGAGCAAAGCAGGAAGAAAATGTGACCTCTGGAGGGACAATTGGTCTGTTTGATGGGAATGAATAGGTGGGGTACAGAGAAGTGAGGAAAGGCAGGTGTGTGGTAGGAGGCCACATTGGGGGCTACGAATGGGGGTCAGGAAGAGGCAGAATGAGAGATAGGAGAGCTGGGAACCTGATGCCCTTTGTGGGCTTCATGTCTGGCAGGGTTCCCTGGGTTCCTTTGGCTCCTATGGCCCAGGGCAGTGGGGCTGTGGTTGTGCCCCATTGGTATTATGAAGTCATTTACAAGGTTGGGATCAGTTGTTCTGGAAAATCTAGAATAGAATGGAGTGTGTATACATTTTATAAAGGTAGGTGTTGCAAGAAACTACTCCTATAACTGTAAATTTTGACATGGTAGCTACGGCCCTTTCCTCAGCCCTCAGGGAGGGAGACTGAGTGTGGGGGAAGGGTAGAAAGACACCAGCCATTTCCACAAGACCAGCTTTTAATATGACCATGATTAGAAGCACGAATAAATAAACGCCAAAGAAAATGGAAAAACCAAACCAAACTTCAGAAGAGCAAAACCCCAAATCAGAAAACAGAACCCAACAGATCTCTGACAGACAAACAAAAAAGCCCCCCAACTAAACAGAACCAGACTGTACAAGCGTGTCACAGGGAGAGCGGAACAACGTGGTGCCGGGATGAGTACGGAGTCAGTGGCCGCCACGCCTCCCCACCACAGGCAGCAGGGCAGGAGGGGGCTGGCCCTGGTTGCCCGTGAACCAGCTTGGGGGCATGTGTGTGGGGGGGGATGTGGGCAGGTTGAGAACCTTCACACACTACACAAGGACCAAACGTCGTCGAGAGTTCTGCGGTTTCTCTCCGGATTGTGCAGTTCTGATTCCAGCGTGGCCTCGTGGTGACTCTGGGGCTGTGCCCCGGCTCCCCCGCGTGGCTGCAGAGTGGAGGCTAGAGGAAACCGCGCAGAGGCGTGTCATGGACAGACAGACGTGGAGTGGCGCCGTGAGAAGTCTGAGCATGCAGGTGCTTTATACATCTGGCAGTGAGATGTGATGGCAGATTGGTTCTGGGACAGTTCCAGAGCGTGACTCGTTTCTCCTAGAGGGACGCACGGCGGGGCCTGAGGACGTGTCATGTCAGACGTGGCCAGAGCGAGGTTTTGGCAGATAGTTTGCTATGTGTGCATAGGGGGCTCTTGCTTCTTTTTGTCTTCAGGGGCCATCCCACCTGAGCCTACTGGCCCCTGACCTGGGTCTTGGACCTCGAGGCCTGTTTGGGGGGTGCCAGGTGGTCCGAGGGCTGTCAGCAGGCAATCTCCTCCAAGGTCCCTAGGGCTGTCTGCAGGGGCACGTTCACAGTGTGGCTGATGGTTTCAGAGTGGTTTGGCATCGTCTCACAAGTGCTCTGGAGGGAAGAAGGCTGGTGTTTATCTTCAAACTGCAAACATTACTCGCGAAGCCCCTGTAGCCCAGCCTCTGCCCTGCTTGTGGGCTCTGCTCCTGGGGGAAGCACCGATGTCCTGCCCAGCTTCTCAGCTGCAGGTCTGGCACCCCAGGGAGCTCACAGCCTTCAGAATTCCCATCACTGCCTGCCCAGGGGTCCCCTGGGTTTGGCCTTCCGTCCAGAGATCCCCTGGTATGCCAAGCTACATCTAAGCAGTCCCCTCTGCTGAGGCTCAGCAGGAAGAGCAGAGGATTCCATCACCCCCCACCTGCCCCCTGCTCCACAGCCAGAGCTCACCACTGTTGTCCCCCTTTAAACCTGGGGAATCTTCCTGGACCCCTGAACAGGGCTGAGGTGGCCCTGGGTTCTCAGGGGGTTCCTAGATTGTTGGGGGGAGGGGAGTGGGAGGCTGGGAAGGATGGCCAGCCAGGAGGTAGTGCTGAGAATTTGGAGGAAACTTGATGAGGATGGGGCTGGGGGAAGGGGAAGCTACCTCTGTGAGATGTTCTGAAGCAAGAGGGAAGTGGGGGTGGGGTGGGAAGCGAATCTCCCCATAAACAAGGCAACAGTGATTGATGTTTAGGCATGGTCTCAGGTAACCCAAGGACAAACCTCTGAGATTGGCACAGACCCTGTGAGAAGGACCTCCTCAGGGAGGTCAAGCGACTGTCCCTAGGCATACAGGAAGCTAGGGACCAGGGGCCTGGGGTCTGGCCATGTCAGGGGACCGAGGGGTCTGGCCCCTCATTGCGTCCCTCACCATGGAACCTGCCTTCTGTTCAGCAGCGGCTGTGGGGGCCTAGAAGAACCAAGGAGGAGAGGTGGGAGAGAAAAAATATCTGGCACAGAAACAGGAGCCTGTATGTGGGGAGGAGACCGGAACCCATTTTGGACTGGTTGATTCTTACAGGCCAGAGCACTTACTTGCAGAGAGTCAGGGACACCTGCACCAGTCACCCGAGACCCGGGCCCAGGAGTGGACTGGGTTTGGGAAGGAGAATGAGCAGGCATAAAATGTGCTGTCACAGGGCACAGTGGCACGTGCCTGTAAGCGACAGCTTATGGAGCTGCGGCAGGGTCTGGGGATCGTGGTTCAAGTCCTGCCCGGGGCAACATAGTGAGACCTAATTCCAAAAAATAGCTGGGCATGGTGGCGCACACCTGTAATCCCAGCTACCTAGGAAGCTGAGGCTGGGGATTGCTTGAGTCCATGGTGCCCTGGGCAACATGAGCATGTGAGTTCCATGGGCAAAAGTAGCGAGACCTAGTCTCAAAAAACAAACAAAAAAAAGTGCTGTCTCCCTGGCTCTTGGGAGGAGAGGCAGAGCACTGTGGTTAGGGAGCTCTGGGCCCAGCTGTGACACTCACCACCAGATGTGGGACCTGAAGCCCTGGCCCCCAAGTACTTCAAATACAAAACTGACCTAAAAATAGAGTGGTTATATGAATGAAATGACCCAGCACACTAGGTCCCAACACAGTGCCTCATCAAGTCAGGCATATAGGCGTCAGTGGGGATTGTTCACAGGGCCCCTGCAAAGGGGAAGAGTACCAGTGACATCCCTGCTCACATTTTGCCACCCTGGGGCATAAGGGAACAGAGCTACGTGGCTTCTCTGGTGCCCCCAAGGTATGAAAGGGGAGCGGCCCTCTGGCCTGGAGAAGCTGAACTGGGAATGGTAGGATCTGCTCTTGGGAATTGCTGTATTCACTGTGTCCAGGGCCTACTCCCTAGTTTTGGGATGAGTCTCAGAGTGAGGTTGAGGCTTATTAGAGATCTGACAGTGTCACAAGCCAAGGAAGGTGCTTGATGAGATAGCCCTCCTGCCCTGGTCCTCATAACTGGTTTCACACCCCCTGTATAAGCCAGAGGTGCAAACCAACACACCACCCAGGAGCCCTCTTACCACATTCTCATCATGGCTCCCTTCATCCTCTTCCTTGCCAAGCAGGTCTAATAGCTTCTCTTTGATCAGCTGCAAGAAAAGCAGAGGGATTGTCCTGGTGGGGGTGGGGGACCTTCTACTTGGCTCAGCAGGCGAGTCACAGAGGCCACAGTGGTGGCCTGGGCTGCATACTCCTTCGCAGGGGCCTGGTCTGGCAGCCTGTTCAAGGACACTGCCCGATCTTTTGACTGCAGTGGCATTTGGGTGCAGAGCCTAGAACTTGAAAGGACTGCTGGGCCCCCTGTCTCACGGTGTGAACTGGTTCCTTGTGGACAGGGAGTATGGATATGTATTGCCATGACTGATCCCAGGCACAACCAGGGAACCTCTTCCTGAGCCTGGGTCTAAAAGTGGTTTAGTAATCACTTTCTCAGCCCAACAACTCCTCAATTTACAGGAACAAGAAATGCCCGAGTTTATAACAACTTACGCTTAGCAATCAAGGGGAGTTACAGAATGTTACCTGGGGGATTCATTTTCTGTAACTTTATATAGCTTCTCAAACTAAGTAGAATAAAATCTGGTCAAGGGACTGGATTTAGGTTTGGGTGACTGTGCTGAGAGGCAGGGTATGGTACAAGAAGACCTTGATCACTGGGGTACTCCAACTCCCCAAAATGACTCTGGTGGCCATTGACCACCACCAACCCTCTCTAGAAGCCATGCTCTGCGGTCTCCATTTGCTCAACTGAGATGCAGTCCTGGGGACTCGGTTGGGTCATAGGGGATCTGGAGCCATGAGGCCAGCCTGGGTCTGGAGGTCAGGAAGGTCGATGAACACCAGTAACCAATGCCTAAAGCCTTGTTTTTGAGGTGCTTTTAGATACTCTGTTCCAGCTGCCTCTTCATGGGGACTTCTCCCCAGACTGCTGGCAGCCAGAAGTAGCTGATGTGTCTTTGCTCTTCTTGCCCTGGATTGATGAGGTCCAGTGGGAAATGCCTCCTCCTTAAACTTTCCTGGACCTAAGAAAACACTACCCAGGTGACAAGCCACCCAGGGGATGGGTGTGTGTGTGTGAAGGTAGTAAATGCATATGAGAGATGTGTGTGTGTACTGTGTACACGTGTGGTATAAGTGTGGCATATGTGAGCGTACTAGTGAGCCGTATGTGAGTATGGTGTTAAGTGCTTGGGAGAGGTATATGTGTGTGCATGAGTATGTATGTGGTATATACAATATGCGCATTTGTTGTATGTGGTCTAGGTGGTGGTTTTTGTACATGTGTGCTGCATGTATTTGTGAGTAGTGTGCTGTGAGTGTAGTATATGTGTGTGTATGAGTGTGTTTGTATGTATTTGTGGATAGTGTGCATCAGTGTGCCTTAAGTGCATGGTATGTGTGTATGTTACATGTGTGTGCATGTGGTGCTTGTAATGTGAGTATGTGGGTGCAGAGACATTCATGATGACACTACCACACCTGACTTAACCTTGGGGGGCCTCAGAGATGACCTTCCAGCTATTTTGTCTTTTTCTTCTGACCCCTTCCCATGCCTAGGATGGAGGCTAGACATATTCCTGGACAGGTGGGAGATATTCTCCCCCATTCTGTGCTATCAGAACAGGATGTGGGCACCTGCATAGGGTCATCTCCCCTTGAGCAAACCCAAGTCTTACCTCATAAATATAATCAAAGAGCTCTAGTATTGTAAGGATACTAGCACCAATAAACAATCCCATCTGACCTCCGATATCACCTGGAGAGAGAGAGAAAGAGAAGAGACCAAGATTTTGGCTTTATCAGATTAAGCCCTTGAAATCCAGACTTTCTAAATGGTCCCCTCCTCAGGAATTCTCAACCTCATAACCGCAAGGCTAAGCTTTGACAAGTCCTCCCTCAGTGCAGTAATGGCTTCGGCATCCAGTAGGGATGCAGCTAACCTGAATGCTTAGTGGAGGGACAATTAATTCAGACCCCACACAGACCCCCAGGGTATGGGCCTGATGTTGGCTCTGGGTTGGGGACAGTGATAAGACGTGTATGATCTGTGCTTTGGTGGGGATCTCAGGAGCGGTGGTACGAGAGAGTCCCATCAGGACAAGGCTTTCAGGAACACCCTGGGGACACTTCACACCTTGGGAATAAGATCAGAGGAAGCTCTTATCTCCCCACTCAATTTCATCTTTTTCTAGAGCAGGAATTTTGTCCTGAGGTCTGTGGGCATCGGTGACAATGTCTTCCTAAATGGGTCTTCAGATACCCCTGCATCCAACTCCTGGGAGGCTATTAATCCTGTGAAATCTTGAACTTGCCCTAGGCCTATACAGTGAGAGTTGGGGTCTGGAAGTCTGAGTTTTTAAGTTCAGGTGGTCCCTTGCCCACCAAAGACTGAGTACCTCTCCTGTGGCAGTGATGAAGGGTTGAAGACCCTTTGAAATTGAAGGCAAAATGCTACATGCATGCAGCTGAGTATCTGTAGTGGGAGACTACATATTTGAAAAGCTACTGTAATATTCCCCAAGGGGCCCTGATCCCCAGGAGCCCCAGACACTTGGCCCAGAGGGTAGTGGCGCAGGGCTCTGGTGCCAGGCAGTGCTGGGGTGCCTTGGCTGTCTCAGCAGCTGGTCCACTAAGAACCTGTGGTGGTGGTAGCATTGGGACAGAGGTTAGAGCAGATTATTGTGGCATCCCAGATGTAATCTCTATCAGCTGCTGGATTTGGCTGGGAGAGCTCTTGGAGTGGGGGTGCTGTTGGGAGAGGGTGTACAGTCCTACTGGAGACTCAGGCCATCTCCTTGTCTGAGCTTTGTGACAGGTACGTCTGTCCTGTCACCTGCTGATTATGGCTGAGAGATCCCAAGAATCACAACTACAGGTGAGCAAGCAGAGCTGTTGGAAGAGGGCTCTCCTTGGGGGGACTTGGTGCTGGACTCAAAGTGGCTCCCTCATTCCTCTCTTTCCCCACTGCTCTCTTCAATGTGTTTACTGGAACCATTGTTGGGGAGCCAATGTTTGCATATGCTGGGTGTGAGGTGTGGCTCCGTAGGTGTGTGCAGAGTGACTGAGGGTGCTGTGTATGCACACATGTGAAGCAGGCAGCAGACCCAGGCTGCTAATGGCTTTAGAAATGAGGACCATCTGTATCTGGGCCAGGTAACTGAGGATGTCTAAGTGTGTGTGAGTGTGACTTTCTGGTGGTGAGAGAATGTGTCGGTGTGTAGAACATGTGTGAGCATGAGCAGGTGTGTTGGTGGAGAGGCAGATGTGTCGTGTGTGGGTGTGGGTGTATGCATTCAGTGTGTGTACATGCACATGTCTCCAGTTACAAGGCATGCAGGTGGGTGTGTGCAAGTGTGCATTATGTATACAGACTGCAGAAGGGTGTGTGGTGAGGAGTGTGATGCGTGTGTAGTGCATGGAGGTGGGGGTGAGCTGTGTCAGGGCCTGATGGGCTGCTGGTGGAGGGTGTGTGAGTGCGCACATTCTTCTTACGAGGTACAGATGGCTGTGAGATTTTCTCAGCAGGCTATTCTGGGTGGGAACAAGATGCTGGGAACACGCTTATCTTCATATATGTCTGATGCTGAGATGAGCTCTCCTTGACAGATTCAGAGCTCAGGCCCTTGAGTGCTTGTGTGTGTGTGTGTGTGTAGCTGTGAGCATATGGAAGGAAGGGAAGGAGAGGGGAGGGGCTGAAATGGGAGGGGAAGGTCCATCCAGAGTCCTCTTTAGGAAACAGGGGACACAGGCGGGGGAGGGGACCTAGGTCAAGGTGCATGGCCTTGGCTGCAGGCAGGAATCTCTTGGCTCAGTTCCTTTGGTCACAATGGGCTCTGAGGCCTAAGTGACAGTCACCTTAACCCAGCTGGGACCCAGCTGTGGTCAAATCCCCACCTCTTGGGGGAAATACGGAAAGGCTCAAATGGTGCCCAGGACCAGGATCCGACACCATTTGGACCCCAGGTCCCTGGCAGAGTGATTGTCCAGGGACAGAATTAATGAGTTATGTACCTGCTGTGAGTGGAGCTTTATTGCTTTTAACTGTCACAGCAAACTTGTCAAGTGGGTTTCATTTCAGCCCTTCACAGACAAGGACTGAGGCTCAGTGAGGTTGCATATGTTTACATTCTCACAGCTGGTAGGCAGTGGCCTGGTATTTATCTTTGCAGGCAGAAGGTCCCCCAACCCACCCTTTGCACCCCTCTGCACCCACAGGATGCTGTTCTTTGGTGCTGCTCACAGAGACAACAGTTCATCTTCCTGTAGGAACAGGTTTCAGCTCCTCCCTTGGGAGTGAGTGGGAGTTGCAAGAAGGGCCCAAAGGACATATTTTTTAACTATTCAGTCTCAGGGGTCTTGTGGTTTTTATGCTGGATGGGGGCAGGGCTGAAATGAGTTCCTTGCCTCCATTATGTGTAAGTGGGGTTGGGAGCAGATGCAAATTTATGTGGGAGGCTCAGATTTGTAGGTAGGCCCACACAGGTGAGCTTACTTGTATTTCTGAAAAAGGAACCCGGGAGGGGCCGCCTGGCCTTCTCAATGCAGGGATAAAGTTTTCTCAGTGGGGTCCTCACCAATGTTCAGTTGCCTGGGGCCACCTGCAACTCAGCCTTCCCTCTCCCTGACAACTCTGCCAGCCATGGTCCCAGGACTCTCTCTGACTGGGGGTAGGAGGAAGTGGGGGGATGAGTGAGGGTACTGAGGGTTGGGGCAGTAGAGAGGGCAGCACTGGAAAGGCCCCAAGGACCCACCCATCTCACTATGTCAAAGGGGAAACTGAGGCTTAGATTGGGGCATAAACTGGGCCGAAACCTCCACTACCTGGAATCCTGCCTTTTCTGGGGCAGGCATGGAGCAAGGGGCTAGGGACCAGTTCTGGAATTCCAAGCTGGACTCACTGGGAGGCCACTCTGCCTACCTGCCCACTGATGGCCCTCCCTCCCACCCCCACGAGATGTGGAAATTTGTGCAACGGAGATTTGTACTTACCAAGTAAGGCAGCGACTTCATACGCTTTCTTCTGTTCAATTGTCTCATAATTGAGAGCTTCAAAAAATATATCCAGAACAAGGATGTTCTCTCTGCAGAGGGAATGTTAAGTACCAGCCATGTTAGACCCATCAGCAGCCACAGGGATCATTCGACAAAGCTTTCCATTGACAGACGGGGAAACTGAGGCCCGGGGAAGTGAATCAAGTGGCCCAAAGTTAGTGTCAGTTACCTGGTCCTGACTCCCAGCCCAGAGCTCTTTACAGGACTAGGGGCATATGACAGCTATCCCCTTTTGGCCCTTATCTCTGTCCCCTCTCACTTTGCACATTCCCTATGAGTCCTCTCTTTGCACACTCTCTCTGAGTCCTGCCTGCCCCTTCACCCAGCTTGCTCCTGGATTTATAACAAGTGTCTCCTAGTGGAAGGCCCTACCTGGCTTTGCAAGTCAGCTGCCAGCGACAGGGAGGGCTTTTAGGGAGCAAACTTCTATTAGGCTGGGGTGGGGGTTCCTTGGGGTTTCTCTAAACAGGTGTGTTAACGAGACACATCTTGGCAGGAAAAGCCATAACTGCCTGCAGAATTTTGCTGAGCCGCAGGCCTGGCACCGCCTGTAATTCCCTGTCTCCCCCAACGATTGCGGCTTTTCAGTGCCCTCAGTGCCTCCTGTTCCCAGCCCGTTGAGCCAAAGCTGCCCCAGGATGGGGTTTGGTGGCCGTGCTGGCAGGAGAGAGTAGCTGGGGAGGGAGGAGCAAATTCTCCTTTCTCCACACAGGGCTCGCTAAGGCACCGAAGTATCACCATCTCTTGCCTGGTTTATGGCAACTGCCTCTTCCCAGGTTCCCTTCAGCCCATCTGGCTTCCCGGTGGTCCTCTATACTGCTGCCTGCAGAGTCTCTCTACAACCACTAAGCCAGTTTCAATGGAATACAATTACAATTCAGTCCCGCAGTCACACATCTGAAGTGCTCGAAAGCCACATGTGCCCACCACACTGGATGGCGCAGGAAGGTGCACTGGAGAGTACTGATCTAAATGTGAACTTGAACCTGTCCCTCACCTGCTTGAAGCTCTTCAAGGGTTCCCTCTTCTCTTAGGATAAAGTCTATGCCTGGCACCCCAGTTCACATCCAGCTCAGCCTTGGGGACCCTTTTACTCTGGGACATCCACCTAGCCCAGCCTCATCTTGTATTCTCTTGTCTGCCTGTACTGGCTCTCTCTGACGAGCTTCTCCTGGAATACTCTTATTCTGTTAAGGCAAGTTTCTGCCCTCAAGGATCTTCTCTTCTAATGGCATACGCAGGCAATCACAAGGAAATACACACACAAATATAAAATTACATGAGCTGATGAAAGTTATATACAACACCAGAGTGCTTCAAGAGAAAAATAATATGAGGGGCCTAATTTAGTTGTCCCAGGAGGTGATGTTTAAGAGGAGACCTGCACAGTTAGGAAGCAGTTAGGTGAAGAGTGAGAGGAAAAGCATTCCAGGCAGAGGGAACAGAATATGCAACGTCTGCCTGGAAATCTTCTACATTAAAAAAATCTACATTAAAAAAAAAAATCCCTGAAGTGTTCCTGCACCAAATACCCATGTAAGGTGCAGCCAATCACTTTTTTTTTTTTTTAATTTAAAACCTGCATTAGCCTTTGTAATTTTCAGGTATGCACTTGTTGCTCACCAGGCTGTAAACTCCTTAAAAGGCAGGCACCACAACCTAATTACCTTTGCTTTTGTATTCTGAGTGCTGAGCACAGAGCTTGGCAATGGATGTCTGCACAAAGCTTGGCAATGGAACTACCTGCTTCACTTTGCCCTCTGTTTTGACTCCCACCCCACCAGTTTCCTCTGGGTTCATCTCCCCCCCCCCCACTCCCTTGCCCACCATACCCACTTAGCTTACGAGATATATTTTTCTGATTTGTTAAATTTCTTTTCGAGATACTTGGCTGATGTCTTGCTGGGGATCTTCACCATGGAGAGCTCTTTGTTGTAACGGGTCAGGTTGCAGGGTGTCCGGCAGAGACAGTAGTTACTGTCCTTTTCCGCCAGCAGACCTGGAGGGGAGAGGGAGTCGGGGCTCAGTCAGGTGTGGGGACCAGGCCTAGGGGCCAGAGTAGACAGGGGCCCAGCAGCAGGGAAGCCAGCTTTGTGGGGGAGGTGGCATCACAGATCAGGGGTGGGGGGCAGTGCTGGAGAGAAGGGGACTGAGCTTTGGCCGCAGGTAGATAAGGTATGAGATCTCCCAAGAAAGGGCCTGCTCACTGTTCCCGGTTACACTATTCTGCTTCATTTACTATTATGTCATTTGTTCTGAAGAGACCACTTTTGGAGTCTGGGCTCTTTTGGTTTCCCAGGGCTTATTCTGCTTTCCCAGTGTTCTCATCTACACAGTGGGCCTCCCATCAGAAGTGAATGTGGGAGACCATTTTATTTGAAAACCGAAATGCTGGTGGTCTTCTTTGGAGTTCCCTCATGACCAGTTCTGGCTCCTCTGCTTGCTGGGTTAGGACGCAGGCGAAGAGGCTCATGTCCTTTCCCTCGGGCACCCTCCCCTCAACTGGAACACTTCTTTCCCTTCTCCCCTTTGATTTAGGAAATTTAGGAAGATGCTTAAAGATGTCATTTTCCTCCCCCTCTCTTTCCCCCAACCATCTCAGTGTTCCTGGCTACCCATTGGTTTTGTTGATTCTTTACTCCAAAAGCAGACTGGGTCTGCACACATCAGAAGTCTGTCCCTCTCCTCTCCTCAGCATCCCCCAGCCCCCGCCCCCCTCCTTTCAGCAGGTCCCCTCCAGTCCTCCAGGAAGCATCTGGCTGTGTGGGTTCAGAGCTGTCCCCACTTATCTCCAGTGAGAGCAGCTGCTGAAAGAATTGAGTCCCCAGGATCTAAACATTCTCTCTACTTGTCTCGATGAGAAACGTTTTCTAGGTTGGGAGAGGCATGTGGAGTGGGCCAGCTTGGGAGACGCAGCTTGTTTGTGATCTCTTTCACTGGCACTTTTCCAGCAGAGCTGTTCAGCCCATGTGCCCATCCGGACTTCTCCTACTTCCTTTTGGGGCTCATTGGCACACCCAGATAGGCCTTTTCTCAGCTTCCTTGAGAACCACTGGACCCATGTGGGGTCCCCAAACTCTTGGGGTGCTGCTTGGATATCCACTGCCCATCACTCTGCAGCTCTGCCCCCTCCCCTGCATGTCTTAGTGCTCTCCCTGCCCTGTGTTCTCTCTCCCATTCCTGATCCAGCCTTCACCCATTTGTGTCACTTTCCTCCCTGACTCCACTCTCCTTCCTTTCCCTTCTCCTCTTCTGGCCAGTCATTCATCTAGCCATTCTTCCCCCATCTTTCTCCCACACCCAGAAAGTCTCTGCAGCTCACTCACAGGCTCCCCCCACATCATTCCACCTGACCCCCAATACTGACCTAGGGCAGGCTCTGCACACTCCTTGTGCTGCTCAGGGGTACAGAAGGGGGCATCCCCTGCAAAGAAGAAACACAGGGAGAGTTACTCAGGCAGCAACACAACCCCTCCTGGGTGGGGAGGGGAGAGTAGCCAGGGAAGGGGCTGTCTCCCGGGGAGCAGCACCTGAGGCCAGAGACTGGGTTCTGATCTGCTTTGTGACCTTGAGCAGACCCTCCTGGCTGATACCTAACTTCTGCCAGATTGCTGGGCATGTTCAACCAACTCAGGTGGGTGACAGGTGAGAGAGACCTGATAGCTGAAAGCGGGGAGGCAGTAAGCATGCATCACTACTGAAGGAGGTGATACTACGTTGGTTTTACCCTGAGAGACTTGGGGGTCTAAGAACCCTGCCTTCCCAGGAGTTCAGATCTAGGAGTGACAGAGGTGGACTTGGATGTTGGGTCAGTGAGAGCCCCACGCAGGGGGTCTGCCCATCACATCTCATAGATTTATGTAAGTGGGCCTGCTTCTAAGTTTCCTCCTTGCTTTGCCCTTAATTCCACACAAGTGACTGAGAAGCTGGTAACAGATTAAAATCTGTAACTGCTTGCTTTTGGCTCAGATTTCGTAGAGGAATCACTGGCTGGTGAACATGTCTGGGTAGTAATATCCACCCAGGCTGGATTCTTATCTTTGTCCTCTCTTTGTAGAAATCCAGGGCTTTTGTTTTTTCTTTTACTAAGGGCTAAAGTTAAAGTCTACCACAATGATTTTCTCTCCCTATTTCCACAAACACCCCTTTTAAGAGCGGAAATGCTGATATATTTCTTCTTTTCCAATGGTAGTAACTTAACTGATAGGTTTCCCTTTTGCTCTGTCTTCCGGTAAATTGTAAATTCTGTCTTCAGAGGTAAATTGAAAGATCAATAATCTAATCTTAGATTACTAAAGAAATTAGAATTTAGCTGTAATGCTATTCACTTGAGCATTGATTATAACAGAAAACAAATGGTAACAAACTCAATGTCTGTATGAGGATTTACTTAAAAAAACTTATATCAAGCATGATATAATTGTGAAATAGAGTAACAATATAATAGCAAAGTAACCAGAGAACACAGTAGGTCTTCAATTAACAGGACATCTATTTCCCTCTTCCCATGTGCAAGCATAACCACTGACATGTGCAGTTTTAAAAACTATTTTTCTATCTTAACCTAGTTTTATTCTTTAACAAGTAATGATTGTGTTTTAAAGATAATGAAGGTAGAACCAGAGAGGTTAAGACTTTTGTGTCAGGTAACACAGCAGAAGAGTGGAAGAAACTGAACTAGAGACCAAAGTCCCTACCTCCAGCTCCAGTTGTTTCTTTCCATGCTGTGCAACCCTTCCTACCCAAATCAGTGACCCCCCCTCCACATCTTTGCCTCTGGAATGCTGGATGCTTTAAGGATATGAACATGTGCATTGCTAGTCTAACACCAGACATGCCAGCTACACACATTTATTTGCCAGTTGATGGACTTTGCCTTGTTTGAAAGAGTGCTAGACATTTGGATGCAAGAAGAGAAGCATCTGGCTGAAAGCCACAAACATCTGGATATTTGAATATCTACATCAGGATGTAAGCACTGCAAACGTCCAGATATCTGGGCATTAAATACAAGAAGGTAAGAGCAGCATACAATTAGCAAACATGCTGAAGACTTGAAGGAATGTTCTTCGAACATCTGGATGCTTTTCAACACCAGCATGCTGCCTTGGTTACTAGGCTGACTATTTCTACCCATCCTCTAATTGCTTCAGCACCATAAAAGTCTTTCCAGGGCAGCAATCACTTGGGGTCCTCATGGAGTGAGCAAAGTATTTCTCATGAGTGCAAGAAATGTCAAGAAGTTGCCAGGCAGTCCCCAGCAGGCCAGCAGCTGCCCTGCCCCAGCACTGACCTGGCATGTGAACCATGCGGCAGTTGCAGTTCTCCACAATGTAGCGGGTCTCACAGTCAATCCTACAGGCGGTGATACTGTAAACAGGAAAGAAGTCGAGTCCCATCTCTGAGGATCGACACTCGCCCCAGGGTGGGGGCAGGTATGTGAGCTGCAAGACAGGAAGGAGGTGGCAGCAGTCAGCCCTGGAGGTTGAATTGGGCAGAAGCAGTGGCTCACTCATTCACTGATTTAATCAACAAGCAATTACTGAACATATACTACAAGACAAACTAAACTCCATTGACCTGACAAGCTTTCATATCTTGTTTAATACTGGCTTTCTTATCTCCTCGCATGTAACCTCTACTTGCTGATCTTCTCAGAGGCTCTTACACATGCCCTATACTTTTGCTTCTGCATTTTATCCTTGCTCATCTCTTAGGAAGAACCCAGGCAAGTCTACCTCTTAGGTGGGGACACTGGGTCCCCAGATCTGGACCTGGAAGGATTTAGACGATATGGTTTTCGGCATATTCAACATTATCTACAGTCGGACTAGTGCAACTCCCCACTGTTATGGATGAACATTTTTGGGGAAAATGTCACTCTTATCATTGGCCAGTAAGTGTTCTACCATTAATGGTAGGAGGGGATAGCCAGGGTAGAGGATGAGGGCACTAATTGTTATTGAAAACTCACTATGTGTTAAGCCCCAAGGTGTCTTTGCATCTGTTTTAAAAAACTTGAGAGCGTAGGAGGGAAGACCATATATCAGGGGATCAATTAATGCACAAATGTGACAAATCAATACAATTATTTTTAAAAAATAAAAAAAAACTTGAAGAAGATACCATACAACTTGAAAAAGACAATAAAACACACACATTTTCCAGTGCTTAGTTAACAAAATCTAAAATATGTTTACACCTATGTAGCCACCACTTCAATCAAGATATAGGACATTTTTAATCACAGTAAAAAGTTCTTTCCTGTGGCTTTCTAATCAACCCCCCACCTGCTCAAGCAATCACTGTTGTAGATACCATCACCAAAGTTTGGCTTTTCCTGTTCTCAAACACCATATAAATGAAAACATAAACTATATACTCTCTGCACCTGACTTTTGTTCCTCATGCTTTTTAGAGATTTATCACATGATTTTATGCACCAGCTCCCCCTTTTCATGGTTGTGTATGCTTCCAGTGTAGAAGTACATGCAATCTGTTTATCCACTCCCCTGTGGATGGATATTTCGATTGTTTCCAGTTTCTGATAATTATGAAAAGGTTCCTACTAATATAGTCACTTTGTGAACACACATTTTAATTTCCCTTGGGTAAAAGAAGAGTTGGTTCATAGGTAGATCTAGGCATAACCTTATAAGAAACTGTTATCTACAGTAGTTGTGTTACTCTTTAATCTTAGCGGTAGTACATGAGATTTCTGGTTACTTCATGTCTTTGTCAAATCTTGAATTTTGTCCATATTTAAAAATTTAGCCATTCTAGTAGTTATAGAGCCATATTTCACCATTGTTTCTATTAGCAGTTCCTTGATGATTGGTGATTTTGACACAATTTATGTACTTAATAACTGTTCATATGTAATCTTTGTAACTTGTCTTTTTAAGTCTTTTGCTCATTAAAAAATTCTTGATCATATTTTACTTTTGTTATTGAGTTATGAAAGTTCTCCATATAGTCTGGATGTTAGTAATTTGTCAGATACCTATATCGAGAATATTTTCTATATCTCATAACTTGTAGCTTTTTCATTTTCTAAACAGTATATATTTTTCATGTGTTTAAGAACAAATTCATTGAGATAAAATTTGTATACAGTAAAATGAATCAGTTTAATGAATTTTTATAAATGTAGACATCCCATAACAATCATCCTAATCCACATACTGAACAGCCCTTGTAACCAAAAACATTCTCTATTTGCAGCCACTTTCCCTCCACAGACTTCAGGCAGTCCCTCACTGTCTGCTTTCTCTCTTTACAAATTAGTTTTCCCTGGTCCAGGATTTTATATGAGTAGAATCATACAGTATGTACTCTTGGTTTTGGCTTTGTATTCTTGGCAAAGTGTTTTGAGATTCATTTGTGCCTTTGCGTGTATGAGTAATTAATTCTAATGTAATGAGTAATTTTTACTACTGAATATCCCTTCTTCCTCTCTAGTTTTTAATTTTTTAATTTCTTTTTCTTACTTTACCAAATTGACTAGAAACTCCATTATGATGTTGGAAAAACTGGAGAGAGAAAGGATGCCTTTATTATTTTTAAGGAAGATCTTAGGAAAAAAGGGTTCATTATTTTACCATTAACTATGTTAAGCATATATTTTTCTTAGGCCCCCTTGTCAGACTGAAGAAGTTCTTTATTACTCAAGTTTGCTGAGTTTTTCCTTTCAGTAGGTATTGAGTTTTGACAAATGTATATTCTGCTTCTATTGAGATGATCACATGATTTTTGTTTCATTCTTTTAATATGCCCAATGATATTGATTAATCTGCAAATACTGAACTCACTTTCCATTTCTGGAATAGACCCCACTTGGTCATGATTTATTATCCTTTTAATATATTCTGTACTAATTTGCTAATATTCTGTGGAGGATTTTTTACATCTATGCTCATAGGGGATATTGTATTTAATTTACTTTCTTGTAAGGATCTTGTCAGGTTGTAGAATTGGGATTATGCTAGCCTCATTAAAAGAAAAAGATTTATAACATTTCCTCTTTCTCTGTTATTTGAATTTGTGGAGACTTGGTATAATTTGTCTTAAATGTGTGCTAGGATTCACAAGTGAAGTCATCTGGACATAGTAATTATGTATGTGTATGTGAAAATTTAAAATTATGAATTCTATTCCTGTAATAGATTTAAAAACATTCAAATTTTCTATATTTTTCCTGTGATCATTTTTGTAAGTTGTGCTTTTTCAAGGAATTTGACCTAAATCCATTTACCTAAAATTTTGAGTTTATTTATAGAAAGTTGAATGCAACATTCTCATTATTTAAAAAGTATCTGTAGCCACTATTTACAACAGCCAGGATCTGGAAACAACCCAAATGCCCTATAACAGATGAATGGATCAGAAAGTTGTGGTATACTTACACAATGGAATACTATTACATAATCAAAAAAGACAAATTTAATGGATTTGTGATAACATGAATGAATCTAGAAGGATCATGTCAGTGGAAATTAGCCAGAACAAAAAAAGAGAAATACTGGATGATCTCACCTATATGTGGGGCATAGGGAAAACAAAGGACAAGTAAAATTTAAAACTGTCAGCAGAACTGAAACACAGAGCAAGAAAGTGGGGGGGGGGATAAAATCAGATGAGGGATGGGGACAAGAGACAGATGAGGCATGGGGACAATGATGGTTCATGGGTGACAGAGTGGTGCGAGAACCTTGGGGTATACAATGATGTAATATCTATCTATATGTAATTAATTAAAAGAATGTCTGTAAAATTGATAGTGATGTCTCTGATTCCTGACATTGCTAATTCGTGTTATCTTTTTTTCCTTATTATTATAGGTTCTAACTTAATGACACTTTGGTCAGAATACATACTCTCCATGGTTTCATTTCCTCAAAATTGATTGTAATTTGTTTTATTTATTTGTTTGTTTATTTATTTATTTTTTGAGACTAGGTCTTGCTATGTTGCTTTGGGTAGCCCCTGAATGTGCAGACTCAAGTGATCTGGGATTACAGGTGTATGTCATCACGCCCAGCTATTTTTTGAGACTAGTTCTCACTATGTTGCTTGGGGTAGTCTTGAACCCGCAAACTTAAGCGATTCCTAGCCTCAGTCTCCCAAGACTGGGATTAAAAGTGTGCATCATCACGTCTGGCTGCTTTATTTTCTAACATACAATGTATCTTAGTGAATGGCCCACCTGCTGTTCTTAAAATCTGTGTATTTTCTCATTGCTGGTATTACATTTTATAAAAGGCAATTAGGTCAAATTTTTTAATAGGATTGCTCAAATCTGCTAACTTTTTTCTACTTATTAATGGCTGAGAGTGTTAGTATTGAAATCTCTAGCTACAGCGGTGGATTGTCTGATTCTTCCTTTAGTACTGCCAGTTTTTGCTTCATATATTTTTGAAACTTATCGCTAGGCATATAACATATGTAGGATCATTAAATCTTCTTGAAAAATTGATCCTGGTATCTTTGTGAAATAACTCTCTTTACCTCATGCAATATCTTTTCCTTTTATTAACAAGGACACTGACTATTAAGCAGCCTGTCTGAGATCACATACTTTGTTGGAATTTTTGACTTTGACTCTGTTTTGTCACACTGCACTGACTCCAGGTGAAATTTGTGGGAAGGAGGAAAAAGCACTCCAAGGAGAGGTTTTCAGAGCTTTTCACTTTTGTTTTTAAACCATTTGGTCCTTTCTTCCTTTCCCATCAGGTTTACTAATTATTTTTCGTATTTTTTTGAACTTCATAAGTCAACCTGATTTTTGCACAGATTTTCTGTGTGACCTTGGCTAAGTCACTGCTCCCCTCTGGACCTTAGTAATTAGGGAGATCTGAGGATAGGGTAGATGTTTTATGATTAGATTAAAATGGATAGAGTATTTTGAGGCTCAAAATTGGATCCATAAATACACAAACTGAATTTGAGAATAACCAATTGTGATTTTTGGCAGGACTGGGGAGGTGTCTAAAATCAACTTTGAAGGGGAACTCATTTCTTTCTTTTCTACTAAAACAGTTCGCCACAGTAGTCGGACCATATGGGAATATGACTGATGAAGCTCTCGTGATGCACGGTTACCTTCTTTTGGGCAGAGGTCATGACCTAGGTATCATGTTGGGCAGCTAAGGCCGGTTCAGTATTTGTTCCACCAGCTTTTCTGAAGTCTCACACACCACAGCTGCTGGGAAAGTTACAGTATGTATAACATCAAATATTGCTTACCAGTGAGTGTCTGAAAGTAGGCTGGAGTATTTGTTTATCCTGGGCAAGAGGAACCTCAGGGGGACCCTGAGGCACTGTCTTCAAATATCTGAAAGACTGTCTCAGGGAAGAAGAATTAGATTTGTTTTCTGACATCCCAAGGGAGAGACAGACATGAGAACAGTTGTAATAAGGAAAGTGAGGAGGATAACATTACTGATGTAGCAAATGCTAGGGTAGGCATGCTACGTGCATTACCTTGTCTAATCCTAAAGAAAGATAAATTCTGGCTCCACTTTCTATACCTACAGTGTGATTCAATAATAAAATCACTGTCTTGAGAGTGAGTTCTCCATTAGGCGGGATGTGCTAACAGGAGCTGTGTAACCACCCGGCTGGGATAGGAAGAGAGAATTGGCTGCGGGAGTGCAGGAGATGACTTCAGTCTTTCAAGTTTTAGTCTCAACGTCTCACCATAGACTCTAAATCTATCATTTTAACCTGAGAACTAGAGACAGTGAAATAAGACAAATGGAACTCTGACCCTCATTTTTCATGGGGCTAGCTGTGAGACTTTGGGTAAACTAGGACTCCCCATCATTACCTCCCAACTCCTGCTTTTAGCCCCTCCTCTGCTCTGTACTCCTCTTATTTACAAGAGGAGTCAAGTACCCAGAAGCAAAGTGACTTAGACGGTCTCACCTCCCTTTCTGCATAAGCCATCCCCACCCCACCATTAGCTACTTCAAGAATACTGAGCGCTTTGAACATAATGTATCTGTAACCATGCTGCTACGCTTGCTCAGCATGAAATAAGACAGTTCTTCCCTTACTCTACTGAACTTCATGTTTTTCTACCCTTTGGTACATTTGACCATCATCTCTCCTGTCGCTCTTTTTACAATTCTGTTGGGAGACAATCAAATCTCCACTCTTTTGGTTCAAAAAGCCCTATGACTATGGACTCCTTAGTCCTTATATCCTGATTCTGACATACAGGTGAAGGTGATGCTAGGTAGATGGAAGGAGGGGTCTGGAGCTGGGGAAAATCTGATCAGATGTAAATGTGGGAGGGATTTGTGAAGGAGCTGTGCAGCAGATGAACCAGCCCAGGAAGAGAGCAGACACCTCGCCTTAAATCTTGAAGTGTTCCTATGTTTACTTGCCAGTTACCCCTCCCTTACCCCTTTTCCACTGTGCCATGGAATAATCACTCAAATTTATGAACTGAGCAAAGAGCTCAGAACTTCTGTGATTGAATACTCTCGTCCTTGCCTTTCATTGCTCCATTGTCTTGAGGCTTCTCTCCACAGTCATTTTTATTTTATAGTGAGTACTTGTGTTTGCTCCCTCTCTGTCTTAGAACATTCCCCCAGATTCCTCCACCACTGGCTTCTCCAGTCTTCACCAGCCCACGGATTTCAATATGCGCCAGTAGGTGGCACTATAGTCAACTTGGCTGCCTAAGATCGCTTTGCAGGAGTCCTAAGGCCGGTCAGTCGCCCTCAAGGACCCTCAGCCTTCTCCTAGGTCCTGCAGTTCAGTACCTAGCTTTGGTTGGGATGCTGCTGTGAGTGGGAACTGAGAAGATTAAGAAATTGCATAAGAATGTGTTAATCTGGCTCCTGGGAAGGGTAGGAAAGCATGTGAGAGAGAAAGGAGTGGGGAAACAAGGAGTGAAGCCCACCTAGTTGGCCAGATCCCACCTGGCTCCTGTGTTATGTCAGTCACTTGGCTTCTTGATCCAGGGACTGGGCACATGCTCACTTGGTCCAGACCTCTTTAGGCTCAGGGATAGCTGTGGGTTCCTTTCCAGATCTAGGGCAGGGTCCTCATCCTGGCCTGCTTTCCTCCTCTTCCTCACTAACCCGGACAAAGATCGTGACTCTCAGCCTGCCAGGGATGGACTACGTGTACATACTTGTGGTCAGAAACCCAGCCGGTTTGAATCCAGCTCTGTCACTTAGTGGGAATGTGGGAAAGTGTCTAGACCTCTGTGACCCCCCTATTCTGCATGAGAATTAGAGTTTTAAACCTATGGTATTAGTAACCCCACTGTCACCCTTGATATCAGATGTCAGCCTGACATCTTCCAAGCTCCGTCCTCCATCAGTGGAACAGGTGTTAACACAGCCCCTTGTTATGTTCCCCCTTAAAGTCCACACACCCCAGGGTTAGTGCTTGCGCTAGACATCAGAGAGGGCTAAGGAGGGGGGTATGGAAGAGAGCAAAGCTCCTTCACCGAGCCTCATCTTAATCCTCTCCCATCTTTGTCTCTTTCCTGCCCCCTTTTCTTTCCCCTCAGGTGCTTTCCTACCTTCCCAGGAACTATTCTTTAGCTGGCCCATTATCCTCTGAAGTCATGGTACTTGGCAATACCTCCTTCTCCACAGAATTTCATCTGATTTTGGTTATTTTCCCAAGGAAAGAGCATTCCCTTCCTGTGAGGAATCCCAGGGACTGACGTGGAGGTGTTTTTTTCCTTTCATTATGTAACAAGATGAAACATCTCTAAGAGCGCCTGTGCATGAGATGCTGAATAAACTGAAATCCTGGTCTCTTGTGAGCCGTTATTGCCTCGTCTTCCCTCAGGAGGAGGCTCAGAGAAGACAGTGACCAAGAAATGCACCACCTGTCTGTGCTTTACATCAGTGACACAAGCGTAATCCACTCCAGGAGCACAGAAACATCCTCTGCTGACCCCTGCACACACGTCCTCTGTGCTCCTCTGCTATCTTTGCTTTGGCATCTTTCTCTGCATGGTATTGGTGGGAAAGCATTTGGGGTTTGGGCCTCCTCTTTGTGACTGAGCCAACAAGGAGATATCATGGGTAGTGTGAGAAGAGGAACACTGTGGGGACTTCTGAGAGGAAGGGGATTCCATTTGCTGGGTGCCCTGCATGCATAAGACATTGTGCTGGGTCCTTTATGTATTTGCCCGTCTCTTCCCAACAAGCAGCAAGGCTGGAACTGTTACCCCATCTTACAGATGAGGGACTGAGGCTCAGTCAGGTGACGCACATTTCCCTGGGTCTCAAATTACACTGATTCTAGGTCTCTTACACTCCCAAGCCTGCTGGAGAGTGATTTTCAATAGAACTCCCTGCCTTCTTCTTATTAAATAATATTGGAGTGAGAATGATAAGCAAGCAAAGGGGACAACTATGGGTACCAGTAATGGGATAGGGAGAACACCCACATGAAGTTCCACTGTCTTACATGGCTCCTTGGGAAGGAATTGTAACTTCCCTGGAGCCTTACTTGCCTGCTCCATAAAATAAGGGGCCTGGAATAGATGCTGAATTCCAGAATCTTCCAAGGTTTGAGTCTAGGTGTCTCTCTTGCTCCAGTCAGAGAAAAGGTGGGAGTGGGTGGGCCGCTTGCAGACAACTGACCTGATGTAAATATTTGGTTCAGAATTTTCTTCCCTTTCTGTGTTTGGCTGAGATCAGTGTGATTCCTGGGTCAGAGCCAGCAGAAAACTTTCGCTTTGGAAAAAACTACCTGGAGCGTGAAGGAATAAATTTCCCTCTGTAATTCATCTTTCAGAGAACATAGACATGGTGTGCTACAGGCTCTGCCCTGTTCCTGCTGCAGGGAAGGGCTCAGCATGAGGGGTTTTCCTCTGGGGGTTCAGGGGACAGAACTGGGGGCCCAGTCTGGGCAGTCACAGAAGCCTCTGAAAGTCTTTTGTTAGCTCAGCCACCCAGTAGTCAGCCAGTGGGAAAGGACTTCATTAACCTCTGGGGTGCACCATGCATTAGCTAGGCACTGGGACTACAGAGGTTAGTGAAATGTGAATCTGCTCTTGAGGGGCAGCTCCTGTTAGCCCAACCCCTCCCTTAGGGCATGTCCTGAGATCTCCAGAGCCTGTTCTCTTCCTGCCCCCCAGACTGCACAGATAAGAAGGGACGAGAAGAACACAGAGCCACCTGATAGGCTGTGTCAACTCAACCAAATTGCTTAACTATTCTGAGTCTCATTTGACTTCTCTGCAGAAAAAAGCTAATCATCAAGAACTCACAGGGTTTCTCTGTGAGTTAAATGAAACAAGTGACTTGGAAGCAACTTGCACAGTGATGACTTATGTTTGTTGAGTCTTTAGGTGAGGCATGTGCTGTTGAATGTCCTTAATTCAAGGGGTTGGTCTGTTGGCTGTTTCCACTTGTGTCTGCTAAATGGCGTCTTCTTCTCTGACCACATTCATCTCTTCCCACTCCCTGGATTTCAGCCCTCATAGCTGCTTAATACTGTTTGTTGAATGAATGAATGAATGAATGAATTGCAATCTTGCTTCCTCCTAACCCAATGCCAGAGGAAAAGTGGAAGGGGCTGCCCTCCCCCAGGCAGGCAGGGGCAGAGGGTGCACACCCTGCTTGTTCCCAAGGGCTCTGCATCAAATCACGAGTCCTGGATGGGTGGGAGGTCTTTCAGTGTGACCTTGGGCATGCTATGCCACCTCTCTGTGCTTCTCTGCCCTGTCAGGGCTGGTGTCCTAAGGGCACATTACCCCAGATTCTAGAAGCAGGTGGCCCTGCAATGCATCCCTCATTTCCCACCTGCTGCCACACATGTAAACCACCCCCATGGAGGGGAAACCAGAGCCTGCTTTTCAACCATTACTTTCGGTTTGATGTTTTTATTGCATCCTGCTGAGTGATTTAAGCCTGTTCGCAAATGATTATATTGTGCTCCTTTTAAACAATACTAAAAAAACAAATAAAAACTAAAATTAAATCCACCAATCAATCAGTAACAGTAGCAGCAAGAGGGTTTCAGGGGAGACATGTCCTTTAGAGAGCCCGGGAATTGAGAGGACTCACCATCCCCTTGTCCTGGTTGGGCTTCAGAGTTCAACCCCCAAGGTCAAAGCAGATGGGATGAAATGAGGAAGAAGCCAAAGTCAGGGCAGAGATGGAGCAACAATGATTCCTGCCTGCTGGAGCCAGCAGCACAGTGTCAGGCCCTGTGGCAGCAGCTTTGAATATTGTCTCTTTCAGTCCTCACAATGGCCCTGTGAGTACACTTGCTAAGGTCCATAAGAAGGTGGACTAGTGATAGTCTAGGTGTAACTTATAAGGACTGAACCCTAACTAAGCTCTTCTCGTGTGCTAACTCCTCAAATCTTCCTAAAAATTCCATGAGGTCAGTATGTTCATCTCTCCACCAGCAGAGTCTGGTGCTTCTGGTGACCAGGGTCACATGGATCATAGGTGGTGGAGCTGGGGTGAGAAGCCGCAGTCTACTCTCTTAACAGCTACCTGCATTCCTTTGCTTCAAGAAAGATTTCAGTGGAGTCGGTGACTGCATTTACTGGGTAGGAGCAGATGGAAGGTATCAAAGAAACTTGAAAGATGGGGCCATACATTCCATATATTCTTCAGATTCCACTATGGGAGCTACTGCATCGAAAGGGTTAGTCCTCACAACAACTTAAAAGGGGCCATTCTCATTTGACTGAGGAGCAAATTTGGTAACTTGTCCAACATCACACTAAGATGTGGCAGCTAAGATGTGGCAGAGGGAGGGCTCAAACCCAGGTCTGTGCCAAGCCTTGCTTTGGGGTCTTGGGGAATTTTGCTTTCCCATCTGCAGCTTCAGGTAACCTGCAGGTATCGATAGTAGAGCAGATAGTAGACTGGTGGTTTATACAGCAAACCAGTGACTGTTTTTGCTCCCCCTATTCTGGGCAGACATCAACAATCCATCCCAGATGTGTTCAAAGAACTCATCTAAACACAGCCCTTAAGCTGAAACTGGAATCAAGAGCACTGGCATATTTTTGAGAAGTTTCATCTACAGAAAGTATCAGACTATCTATTGTTCAATGTTCACATAGAACAGGGGGTGAGAAGTATTATGTACTTTGTGAAATATGGACTGTGACTTCCCTGCAAGAACAGTAACACTATTTGCCTTCTTGTGGGGGCTCCCGGACTGACAGTTGGACAAACACTTGGGATCCATCAGAGGAGTCACCCTCAGAATTCTACCACACCAGTTCTGCCCTGGGGTCACACATGGAACTGTTTGTTGTGCTGACTGGAAACTAAGTGCTTGTAGTAGCTGATGCAGCACTTTAACAAGCAACAAAAATCAATTTAAAAAGTGAATTACCCATGGTTTGTGACTAATAATAAAATAATAAGGTTACATCCATTGCAAAAAATGTCGATGAGTGGGAGAGAACGCGACAAGAACAGAAAATATGAATTGTCTATGCAAAAAAGCCAGAGGGTGTTTTTTAAGAGATTATAACAGGTCTCATTCTAAGATGACTTTCCCTGGGAACTTACTGGCTCTAGATATAGCCCTGAAGGTCTACAAGAATCCTTCCAACTTTGATATCATGGGGCAGAAGGCCTCTGCAGTTTTATATTCATACATATGTCTACCGTCCACCCATCATCCATCCATTTGTCCATTCGTCCGTCCGTCCTTTTGTACATTTGTCCATCCATCTGTCCACCCACCCACTCATTCATCCATCAACCATCTATCATCCATCCACTCATCACCCACCCACTCATCCAATCTCTTGCCATAAATTTATTAAACACCTGATCTATAGGAACACCGCCAGGGACTGAGGCTTTGATGATGCTTGAGAAGTAGTTCCTATGGCCACAAGGCTTTCCATCTAGAAGGAATAACCATACACACAAAAAAGTGAGTACATAATGGGGGTAACAGTGTACAGGAGTAGTGGAAACACTGAAGAGGGCTTGACTAGACCAGCTTGAACTTAAGGGAGAGAATCAGAAGAGACTTTATGGGGTGGGTGCTCATCTTTGACCTGAGCCTATAAATACTACAGTTCATTGGGTAAGCAGGAGTGGGAAGAGTATTTTGGGTGGAGGGAACTGCCTGGGTAAAGGGCACAGAAGTAAAGAGAGGCCTATCCTGGAATAGAGCCTCAGGCAAGGCGGGCACATAGGCAGGTGTCAAACTGGGGTGCAGTCTTTGGTGTCTATGGGACTGAAATATTCTCCATGATGGTGACTGTGACTCCTGAATGTGCAGTGAATAGACATCGCCGCAGGTACCAACCCCACTACTCACGCCTCCTGTTCCCCTTGTAAGCGCCGCCTTAGCAAGGAGCTTTCAGCGTGCCTGTGCATACCAATGCACCATTATAATCGCATCTTTATCCGGACACAATTTCTCGGGCAAGTACTATCGGCGCCACTGGGGTTCTTAGCAAATTGCCTTACTGTGTGATTTGCTGGTTGAAGCAGGGAGAGGGGAAGTGTGCAGGGACGCAGGCAGGGAGGTGGCTTGTGTGGAGGAGAGCACAGAGTCCGCAGACCTGGCTCGGCCACTCACTCCCAGACTTACAGAGGTCAGATGCTCTGGCCCTTAGGATCTCAGCTTTTCTTTAACCTGCCAGCCCTGGGCTGGTCTCGTGCCTTACGTATCCGTTTTTTTCCTTTCCTGTCCAGGACCTAAGCAGATTCACCCCTTCACTCATCAGTGTTTCTGGGGTCCTCGTGTCATAGCACTTAGAGGGCTCAGTCTCTTTTTCTGATCAATATGTCTGATTCTATACACTGGAATGCTGCATCTCTGCCTTGTATTTTCTCCCCTTCCTCTCTGATCTCCTTTTTATATTTTTTAATGGTTGTACTTCCATCTTTTATAAAAAAAAAAATCCATCAGTCTATCTTCTATACTCCAGTATTCTCAACCGAGGGTTTGGAAGAGGCCAATATGACTGATTACCCCTCTGTGGTCAATTGGACTTAGAGCCACTGTGTACAGCTGTGTAGGTTGTGCATTGCACAACCTCAGCAGATCCCACTCCCAAGGGCTAAGGTGTGAATGATGGCTCCAAAGGGTGTACTGGCAGTTCTGAGCCATCTATTTGCCTCTGCCCCCCCACAGGGCTTCACTCTGTGCCTTGGCCACTCATCTAACTACAAACCCAGTCAGCGCATACTTCCCCTTGAAAGGCAGTCCTTTCCTATGGCAAATGGACATATTTCCCTCTGAGTGGCAGGTAGAGAGGGCTGGGCGTGGGGGTGTTTGTGGGGGCACAGATTGGCTTGCCTTCACTATTTCTTTTGGAATGGCAGCCTACTGTGACCTTGCCTTTTATAACAGGCATATTTGAAATGAAAGTTGGGTCCAGGTTGAAATGTTCATGGAATGGGTTTTCTTAAAGTGAAGCACTCCTCAATGCATTTGCTGCAATTCAAGCTTTTAGCCTCCATTCAAAATCTGCTTTCCATACATCTGGATGGGGGCTGGACTGGGGGAGTGGTCCATTGACTCAGGGTGGTCTCCCCGAGGCTGGGAGTGGAGTGAGCAGGTGCTGGGTGTCAAGTGGGCTGAACACAAACAAGCTTGCCCAGCTCTGGGGCTGCCAGCTCTTTTGCTCTCACCCAGGCTACGTGCCACCCCCTTCCCTTCACAAATCCTACAACAGAGGACTAGATAGGAGGGTTTTTCAGCTCACCCAACACCAGGCTTCAAATCTTAGCTTTAAATTAGGAAGGGTGGGATGTTGGCTGAGCTCTGTACTGTTTATGTGGCTCCAGGTAATCCTCAGGGTCATCATCCATGTGAGTGGGGTGGCCCTGAGACTGAGCTGCAGCACTAGCAACACCAGCTGCATGACCACTGAGGCCTGCAGAGGCCCAGGCAGGTCCCCGGTGACCATAGCAGCCCCTTCCCTCCTGGACACTTTACTACAGCAGGAGCAGAGCCACCTCGGGCAGATTCAGGAGTCAGGCTTTTTCTTCTAGGCTTGAGGCACCGTGTGATTAAGGCTCTGACACTTCCCTCCGAGCCTGAGGTGGCCCAGCAAGCAGGCTCTATGTGTGCCAAGCAGTTACCATAAAATTTATCTTTTATTATCCCTGTCCTGTAGCTTTTCAGTGAGGAAATGGTGGACATTTACAGGCATAAAACACATGTGGATTCTGGAAGGTGAATGTGGAGTTGAAAGTTTATGCTCTTGAGCTACTTAACTCTCAGAGGTGAGGGTGAGTTTTCGATCCTGTTTTTCTAGCTCAGCCCTGAACCTGCATTTAATTGAATCTGTGGGATCTGCTCTATATCTAAGCTGTTTGTAGCCACATGAGGTGTTTCATAATTCCCCAAGTAACTAGCACTGATGGAGGACTCACTGCAGTTTTGAAAGCCCATCTATCACTCCTGTTAGTCCTTCAAATGGTGGCTTTCTTGTCACCATCCCTAGAAACGCCACCAGTGCTAGTCCCCTGGCCACCATCTCTAGATTGGGTTAGAGTACTTTATGACCTTGAAGACTATTTTTTGCACTAAATGATTCCAGTTTTTATATGGCTGAGCGGGTGGTCTTGTCTCGCTCCTGTTATTTATGTCAAATCTATGGGGTCATCCATGAAACACCGATGGGAAGTGCTGACGTTTGCTCTCCCAGATGCAATCTTGAGCGCTTGGACTCGCAGGCAGACTGCAATAAAGAGATTAGTACATCACCAGCCTTGGGAGTTTAAAGTCATTTGTACCTGTTAAAGCCTGAATGTGCTCCCCTCCCTGCCTGCTGTTGAAGTCCTAACCTTCAGTGTGACTATATTTGGACAGACGCCTGTAAGGAGGTGATTGAGGTTAAGTGAGGTCCTTAAGGCTAGAACTCTGACCAGCTGAGATCAGTGTCCTTCTAGGAAGAGGAAGAAATGCCAGAGTTCTCTCTGCACGCCCAGAGGAGGGGCATGTGGAGAGAAATGGCATGGACACCAGGACCATCCACCAGTCACTGTGGACATTGACTAAGACAGCTTGGGAAGACCTTGCTAGCACCCAGGGACATAGCTTCTACTTAATCCCTGGGGGCAGCATTGAGTGGTGGAGACTGGGTACGGGACTCTGGACTTGGGCAGAGCTGACTTTGGGTTCCATGTGCTCAATTTCCTCGTTGCTAAATTGGGAGTGACTGAAGAGTTCTCACTGATGTGAGGATATTCACATTTCATTGGTTGTGAGATAAACAATTCCCTCATTCTAACATCTGGCAGCACTGTGGCTCCATAGCACTGTACATTCATGTAACTAGTAGTGTTTTCTTTCTTACTGTCACATCAAACAGTGCTGACCCTTACAGGGTCAGCAAAGAAAGGGGCTCTTGCTGGGAGGGGCTCAGCAGGGTGCTAGCAGGAAGCCCATGCTTAGGCTCAGTAAGAGGCAGCTGTTGTGTGACTTCTTGTGGGGTTGTGGACATATTTTAAAATATCTCTGAGCTTTGATTTCCTCATCTGCACAATGGAATTGATTATCTAGGCTTTGAGGGAGTATTAAATGAGGTAGCATGGAGACTAAGTCACTGAACATAGCATTTTGCATATGTTAAGAGCTCCAGAAATGTTCTTCCCTGGCCTGTGGCTGGGCCCAGGGGAACACTTTCCCTTTGGAGATTTTCGTACAGGTGAGGCATAGATTTTTTTTTGCTGTTTTTTTTTAATTTTTATTATTGACTGTACGTATGTATGTATGTATGCCTGCATGCATGCATGCATGCATGCATACATCTATATATATATAAATAACATTACTGTATACCCCAGGGTCCTCCCACCACCTTGTCACCCATGAAAACATAGATTCTTCATGCTGGAGCTTTGGCCCTGAGGATCAAGGTATCTCTTGCTCACTGCTTCCCCCTAGTGGTACCAAGGATGGGGTAATGTTGCGAGAACCCGATGGAAATGTTAGGGAAGAAAATGGTGGCAAGCAGCCCTGATTAAATAAAACCTTGACAAAAGACCTGGAGCTGCACTGATGAGAGATGTAAATGATTTGTGAGTCTTCTGCTGAAGTTCTCCTTTTACTAAGTGGTGAACCATCCAAGTAACAGTGCTAAACTGAGAGA
Organism: Uropsilus gracilis; assembly: GCA_004024945.1. Taxonomy (NCBI): domain Eukaryota; kingdom Metazoa; phylum Chordata; class Mammalia; order Eulipotyphla; family Talpidae; genus Uropsilus; species Uropsilus gracilis. The sequence continues at coordinate 43,178 of PVHY01009905.1, forward strand.
CCCCTCCTTGATCCCTGCCTGCCTCCCACAAGAATGTACCTCTGTGTTGTGGACATGAGAAGTCAACCTTTGGCTGGTAACATGGATAGGCAACATCCCTTCTCCTGAGTTCCAGCATACCACAGACTAGATTGATTAGACCTGGAGTTCAATACTGGCTTTGGATGGCCATGTGACATGCCATGCCATGTGTTGGTTGGTGTCTTTATCTGCAAAGTTAATCTATATCATTAATGGATATAAAGTCAATGTATACAATGGATCTGTTATACAGTTGTTGCTCAAAACTGTTGTGCTGCTCTTACCCCACATTCCCCCTCTCCAAGTCAGATGCTTTGAGTGTCGGCAGAAATCATAAGCAATATTGACTTAAGTACAAAATGCTCAGATGTTTTCCCTGCTGCTCTGATAAAGCGATCTTTGAAGTGAACCTTCCCCTACAAGTCTGGAGCATTACAGAGAACAGATGCAAACTGTCAGACCACAAGAACTCCCGGGTGCTCATCTTTCAGAGGAACAAACAAAGCCCTTGCAAGCTGGGCTCCTGGAGATTGTTCCAGGGCCTTCTGCTCTCCTGCTGGGTGGTGGGGAAACTGGCTAACTCACCATGAATGGAAGTAGGCAGTGGAGAAAGTGGTCTGGATGGGCAGCTTTGGTCCAGGCACTTTGCACAGATTTGTGAAGTAGGTACTATTTTACCCCTGTTATAAAGATGGGGAAACTGAGGTAGAGAAACTTGCTCAGAGTTGATCACTCACTGCTGATCAGTGGTGGAATCAGGATTCTGATGTGGTTGTGAAGTCAGACCCCCCAGAACCCCTACACCACTGTTCTAGGGTCTCTGCTCCCAGGTAACCCCTGGGTGCAATCCCAGGTGATGGACCCTGGAAAGTATCCACTCCTTAGAAGAGACCCACAGAGAGTGATTCCCGCATGTCATGCAATGCTCTACTTTAGGTGTCCTTTTCCCCCCTCCATGTGTTATCTACCCATATCAACACCATTTTACAGATGGGAAGACTGAGGTTTATAGAAACAAAACAATTTACTTGAGATCCTTTAGAAAGTTGGAGGCAGTTGAACAAGAACTCAAGTCTTTTGATCTGGTCCTGCCCCACACTGAAACAGTGCAGCCCTCACTCTGGGGTGCTGCTCAGCCACTTTCAGAGGGCAGGACAATCCCATATACTGAGTGGACATTCACAGCGTCCACAGTCCAGGGATTTATGGTTTGTCCTTTCTTGAGAGTTTCTTTAAGAAAATTACCAATAAACTGACTTATCTCTGGGGTCTTTCACAGAAGCCTACACATTACTTGGTAACTATATTGGAGCTAGGAAGAATTAGAGGTTTGGAGTCAGGATTGCCAGGATCTCCAGCTTCACCACCTGCTAGTTTGGTGACTGTGGGCAAGTCACAAAACCTCTTTAAGTATTATGTCTGTGTGAAAATGGCTTATTATTTCACCTTGGAGAGTTTGTATGGCAATAGATGAACACTACCCAGCACATTGTTTTACAGGAAACATATACAATGTATTCAATGAGCAGAGATTGGGTCCTTTGTCATTGGCAAAAGAGTACACAATATTTTGTTTGTCTTAAGAAAATCCAGTCTGGGATGGTCTCACTTATATGAGGGATATCGAGAAAGCAAACAAGTAGACAAAACGAATTAAAACTGCCAACAGAACTGAAGCATAGAACAAGAGAGGGGAAGGAAGGTAAAATTGGGGGAGGGTTGGGCACAAGAGATTAAGGTGGTTCACGGGTGATAAAGTGGTGGGAGAACCTCGGGGTAGACAATGATGTAAAACACATATATGTGCAATCAATTAAAAAATAAAATTATATAAAAAAGGAAAATCTAATCTGTAAAATTCACCCAAGCTCAAGTCAGGGCAGGGATTATTTTAATTATTGAGGGATCCATGATTTTCTAAAGGGTTTAGCCAGGGTTGTTTAATAGCACCTACTTGTGCATGCTTCCATGCCTATATACGAATCATTAGTTACTCGACAGTGATGTTAGTGGGGAGAGAAGAAAAACACAGCCTGTGCTGTGGAAAGTTAAAGCTAGGAGCCTTTACCTGTCAGAAATCAAACAGGGTTGGAGAGAAAAAAAGGGAAAGGTCTGAAAGAGTAACCCAAAGATCTCATTTATAAATATCTGTCTCAACTCTTTCCCAGGAACTCATTCTTCAGTTGTCCAAAGCAAGATATACATGCATAGTCAGGCACCCCGAAATGTTTCCCCCTAAACGTTAAAAGCCCAGTGACAGGTGATTGGAATGAGCCACCACAATGTAAGACGCTAAGGTTGTAATTGTTAATTCTTCTAGCTGTAATTTATCCTGCTATCCCTTTGGGTAGCTAAACAGCTCTGATCACGAGTTGCCCAATCGGCTTCTTCATGAATCACTCTCATTCTTCCAGTCCTTTTTTCCAGGCTGCAGTAATTCTTGACAACTGCCTTAGAGCCTCTGTCTCCCGAGGGCACTGAAGGGAAGAGCCATCTATTAGGAGGAACATGTGGAGAACAGAAAGCTCCTGGCATTGGGGAGGTTGGCAGGCAGAAGGCTGAGCCTGTTCCCCAGCATGAGTGGCCCAGGCACAGGAGGTAGGACATGATCTGTACTCAGTGACTTCCAGAGTATGGGGTACCCTATCTGCCTGGGTCTCTGAATGAGGGAGGCTGGGCAAATCCTGCCCACTGAGCTCCAGCAAGTGCCCAGGGCACCTTCATGAAGATGTCAAGTGCTAAACTGTGATTCCACTGCACAGATGAATTAGGGTAATGTGGCAGACGCCATGAGCGCTCCAGTATTGGGAATCTCATCTTTGTTCCTGGGCAGGTTGTTCTTTGCAGTCCCCCTTTACTCGGGGTGATTAGTTCTTACCAATGAGATATGGGTAGAAGTGGTCTTCTTGGTGGAGGTGGGTAAGAGCAGATGTGCCCTTTTATCCCCCAGCTGATGACCACAGAGAGAGGAATCTGAAAACCTAGAGGACAGAGGCACAAGGTGGGAGAATACTGGATCCCTGAATGACTGTATGGAGTGGTGCTCCACTGCCAAGTGCTCGGTACTGCAACATGAGTGAGCACTAAACTTTTATTATGTCAAACCACTCAGATTTAAGATTTAGCCTCTTCTATCTACTACAAGCAATGCTTTATTTAACCAAATTTCAAATTTTCAAACTTTAGGCTATGTCAAGTGGCAGTTCCTCCTGAGTTAGCAGAGAGACAATAGATCGCTAAGTAGATAATATATTATAACTCATCTGATAACTGTTGTATGGATGTTCAATTTATAAATTGAGGAATATTAGATAAATAGATTCTTAATTTTCAGATCTGATCAATTGACCTCTCTTCCCACTCCTTTAAAAGGCCTCCACTGGGTGGATAAGCACATCAGATTCCATCTCCCCAAGTCATTGCAACTATCCCCTGTTGACAAGTTGAGACCATTATCAGTCCTTCTTTAACTATGGCACTATGGCAAATCTCCTAGCTGTATCTCCCTGACGCTTCCCATGTAACCCCTTCCAAAATGACTCCCACTGGATCTTTCTAAAATGCAGACTCCATCATGTCATCATCCTCTGCAATGAAATCTAACTCTTTAGCTCTCTTTTTTTTAAAGAAGACTATCCATGATCTGGCTTCCTGTCTCCCTGACCTCTGCCTCCAAACCATCGGGCTCATGTAGCCTTTCCACTTTGTTTTTCTGTCTCTCTGCCTGGATTGTTCTTGTTTCTCAGTCTGAAACCATCTACTAAATTTTTAAGGCTCTGCCAAGAAGCTTTCTCTATCCAGTCCTGCTTTTGGACCCCGGTGTTCAAGCATCTACAACACCTATTGTAGTTATTGGCTGAGGTGCCTGCTTCCCACCAGCCTTTTGGAGAGGGTGATGGGGGACTCAGTTCTCTTCCTCAGGGCTGGCACAAAGCTGTCAGTCAGCAGACTAAACTCGGGGCTCTGTAGCTGACAGATTGGTTACCTAGACAACGTTCCCTCTCTGGTCCTCAGTTTCTCCACAAGTAAAACCGGAGGGATACTTGGCAAGGGCTAGTCCTTAATGATCTCTCTCAGGTCTTCACAGTTTAGCGTTCAAAGATTCTATGAGTTTACCACTAATATGGGGCAGTCATATGAGGGAAATCAATACTCAGAGTTTTTTTCGGAGCTGTGTCTGTGTATGTCACAATTCTTCAGAACACTGTCCTCGGGGGTGCCTATGGCTTTCAACTCTGCCGGATGCCAGATAGAATTTATCATTTCAGGAAAGCTTATGGTGCAGGTTTAGCAAATGTGGCATCTCAGGCATTCCAGAGCTTCATTTATCAAGCAAACACGGCTTCGTTATTTTGACTTCAGTCACTTGGCTCGTAAACTAGTGCTCAGATATAAAAACGGGTAAGATGTCCTCTTTTATTGATGCCAGTGAGAAATGGACATGATCAATTATGCCTTGGCATGGGAAGAAAGGCCATCTGCAGGCTTGCAATGTGTTACCCAGATGCTCAGACTTTAGGGCGAGTGTGGGCAGGAGGAAGTCTCAGCACACTCATGCCATGCCATGCCACTGGTAGGCTCAGGGAGGCTGCCATCACTGGCTGTGTGGCCTTGGGCAAGTTCACTCCTGTCTAGGAACCCCTCTGGATCCCAGGGTCAGGGCTCTCCCATCTGCATTTCCCAGGGCAGAGGTGCCAAAGGATGCTGGTGGTTTAGCCTCCCTCCTCCCATGCCAGGAATATACTGCAGGAGGGTCAGTTCTGTCTGATGGAGTTACACTCATAGTTTTAACAAAGCCAAAACAATGAGGATTCCATAGGTATTTTATGAATCTGGAAGCTCCTTCCTGCCAAACTCCTGGCCTCAGTCATGTAGGATTAGGTGACTAGTGCCTAGGTGGAGGGAGTCTTTGGACAACCCTCTCTCCCCCCTCACAGTCCTGCTCACCTGACTTAGACTTTCACATGTCCTCTCCCATCCCAGGACTATTCATTCCTCAAGTCAAATTTGGTTTCCTAAGGGAATCTGGGGTCAGCCAGTCTTCTGAGAAACTTCCGCTCCCCTGTCTACTTGGCATTCCTATGTCATGGCTGAATTTGCTAACTTGCATTTCAAGTCTTGCCTCCTCCAGGAAGCTTTCCTGGTTCATTCTTCTACTCTTTTTTTTTTTTTTTTTTGACTCCTGTAGCATTCCCCATCTGACCATGAGTGCTTTGTGCACATAATCCTGTGCCAAGGTTAGCACGTGTCTTGTCTTTTGATTTGTCCCAAAGGCTTCAGGGGACTTAAGGGACAAAGTCTGCCTATCTTTAAGATCCTGCTTCACCTAGTACAGGGTACCAAGGGCTTTCATCAAGCACTTGTGGCATTGGGAGGAGCTGACATCTCTGGTTCAAGTCCCAGTCCCTAGACCCACCTGCTAGGCCCTGCTTGAGTCAGCCTGCTGGCCTCTCAGTCTCTTCTCTCTCTACCTCCTGAGTCAGGCTTTATGTCACACACTGGTTCTTATTCCTGTGCCTTTTCTGGAGCTGTTCATGATGCCTGGGCTGATACTTCTCCCAGCTAAATCTTACCAACCTTTGAGAACCAGTTTAGGCAATAACTCTTCCAGGCAGACTTCCTGGCACGCAAGTTTGAGCGAAGACTCCCTTCTCCATGGGTCCCATAGCATCCCATGCTTCTTCTCTCTTAGTGCTTCCTCAAGACATTACCAACTGGCTCACATGTTGGCTGGCCTTCTTCAGCAGACTTTGGGCTCGCCATGGGTGGCTCCATGTGTAAGCACCTATGTGTTCCCAAGGATGCTGGTAATGATTTGAATTAATATATGGAAGGATGACTGGAGAATGGACGCGTGGAAGGATGGAAGAATGGAAGGATGGTGTGCCTTGAGAAATGCTCCTGGGCCAGGAATGAGAACACAAAGATAATGGCAAATTCAGATGTAAAGTTGAGGTTCAGGGATGAGTTGCCAGGACTAGAGTGGGTGTCAGGTATCCAGTGAGGTGACAGGGTCCCCAGGTGAGGTGCAGAAAGGAGGGGGGCAGGACAGGTATCACTGGTCAGCAAGGTGGGATGGGGGAAGGTGGAGGTGCCCATCCAGGCTCTGTTCTAATTCTGCCTCGTGAATGGGTCTGGTCACAGCTGCCATTACCTGCCTGCCCCCCTCTTCCCTGGCTCGCCAAGGAGCAGTATGTGCCCAGAGCCTCTCAGGGTCTTTCTTTTTCTATTTCAGGCTTTGAAAACCTGCTCTTCATAGTATATGCCAGCGTGAGCTGTGAGGGGTCCTTGGAGGTTCTTACTTAGAGTGAGGCTCTGGTTGAGTATTTCTGAGTGTGTGTGTGCGTTGTATTTGGTGGAGGGGGAGTGAGAATGATTACAATGCTCTTAAACTTTAATGTGTTTAGAATTGTACTGGGATTGTGTTATAATGCAGGTTCTATTCTGACAGATTTGGGGTGCGGCCTGAGGCTGCATTTCTGACCAGCTGCTGCTTCTGATTCATTGGTGTTACCGGCTGCCCAAGGATACTACCAACTGGGAAAGGGCTAGCAGCTTGATGTGTTGACGCTGAAGATGCAGGAGACCTGGACTGTGAGCTATGGAAGCACGGAATCATAGGCGTTTTAGAATGTTTGGGTTGGTAGGAAGTAGAGCTATGGTCTTGTCCCTTCTCATCATCAAAGCTAAGATGTTCACTGTTGTAAAATGTGCCACTGTTTGGAAGACCACTTAGAAAGGAAAGTATTTTTTGAATTAACAGTGAGAAGCCAGGGATGCGAAACCCACCTCAATTTCAGGGAGCTACAGATGTGACACAGCTGTTGATAGAAGGGTATCTGATTTAACCCTGCCCTCCCTGACATAGGAGGCTGCTGGCTGGCAAGAGACTGAACTGAGATTTGCTGCTGTTTCATGTCCCTGAGGCCTGAGCAGGTGCTCAGAGTGCATCATCAGCCCTGCAGAGATGGAGGCGATCCTGCCAGCACTGGGCGGCTGGCATCTTCTGAGATCCTCGGCTCTTCCTGCACTCAGCACTGAGCACATGGAGACAAACCCTTCTTGTCCTGCAGCAGCCTATTTCTGCTCAGTAACCTCCAGCCCAGGGCTCCTGCTGCCTGATTTTATATTCAGGACACCCCTTTCTTTCTGTTCAGGAAATTCCTAAGTGAAATTGGATCCCAGATGGCACAGCTTGAACCTTCCTGCCCTTGGCCTCTCTTCGTGGGAATCAGAAGAAAAATGGTCACTCCATCTTCTCTCTGTCCTGTCTCCTCCATGATAAATGGTGGAATTAATTGAACAGCAGCACTGGATCACCCAGGGCAGTGGTTCTCACCCACATTCTGCACCAGAATGACTCAAGGGAGCGTGGATAAACCACAGAGAGCCTAGGCTCACTGCAGAGACAAGGCCTCAGTGGTTTTGGTGTGGGGTCCAAATGTTCATAGTTTTCAAAAGCGCTGTAGAGGCATCTTGACCGTGCAGCTAAGTTGAGAGCCATTCATCTCTTTCAACCTATTTGACAGACAGGAAAACTGAGGTCCAGAAAGTTGTAATTTGCCTGGGGTCATGAAGTTGACTGCAGAAGTGGGGAGACCACTGATTTCCTCAGTTCTGACAAGCTGCCCTCTGAGTCTTGGAGGCAATCAACTTCATGGGTACACAGCTCTGTGTGTGTGTGTGTGTGTGTGTTTCAACTGTGTTGGAAAATCCAGGCAGAAATTGATTAAAGAATTAAGTAGACTTGGAAGGGAGCTGAAGTAAAAAGTTGAGGTTAAAAATAAATGAATGAGTTTGATGCTGTTTGCCTGGTAATCCCTCCCGACATTTCAGAGTGGTATCAAAGTATTCTCCTCCTAGAATCCCTTAGGGGATTCAGTCTCTTGGAGGCACATCACCAGGACACATTTCCCAGCCCTCAGCCATGCTAGGGGCTATGTGTGGCTCCCCTCCCAGCTCCAGGTGCCCTTCATTGGAAAGCCTGGTGTCCCCACTATCATTTGTAGGACGTTTGGGGTTGGGTGGCCTGTGCTATAAAGTTTACTGACCAATGAATGACTCATCAGGAGTCAATCAATCCCTATCAGAGATTAATGGAGAATATTCTGTTAAATCATGGAGGAATGAAACACCCCATTGAACAGGTATCTGTAAGCAGGTAAGTGGCTGCCTCAGGAGGAGCTGAGTGTATTTTTAGCCTTTCTCCAGCTGCCCTGAGTTGCCTTCTAAAGCCAAAAAGCTGGTGAAGAAGCCTAGGTCAAGTTGTACTTGGGTCTCTTTGGATTTTGCCCTTTCCTGTTGGCTTACCTCTGCATCTGTGGTCCTGTGTGAATGTGTGTATGTAAGGAAGGGGAGCAGTACCCCAGAGGGGCTATGTGAGTGAGCGCTGCTAGCTGTATAATGTAGGCTCTCTCTGGGCTGCAAATGGTAGATGGTCATCCAGCAGTTTCCAACTTCAGGCATATTTGTATTCTCGGGAGACCTATTAGGAGGGCAGATTCCTGGGTCCACCTTCAGAGTCTGATGTAGTAGATGCAGGTTGGGTCTAGGAATATGCATGTACCCTGCTTCTTACATGCTCCTGAAAAACACTCAAGCTGGAGAATGAGTAGCTTAAAACATTTCATACTCTATACTGGGGTAATGGGTGCTGTGACACCATCGCTCCGAGGACTCTGATTCCTCAACTCTATCATGGGTAAGAATTAGATGATTTTTAGCTTCTTTCTAGCTCTTGTACATGCTCTTTCCCTATCTGCTCTGAGAGGCAGCATGAGGTGATAGCTGGAGGCCAAGGCAGAAGAGGTATAGAAAGGCAGTGCATTTGTTCACCACTGCTGGCTTTATTGTGATGGCTGATCATCCAACCCCAACAGCTGGATATTTTGCTGGGAGGAGGAACCAAACACCTTTCTGGAATAACCCTTGGGACAGAGGAACCAAACACTTCTAAGATCACTTCTAAGCAGTTGAACTGAATGGACTGGCCCTTGCTGCGGTTAGGCCTCAGGACTGACTCGGGGGACAGGTCTGGCCTGTGCTGAGGTCCTCAGTGGCCAGGTTGCTCCCATCATACAGATGTGAGCAGCTCAGCTGCAGGGCATCTGACTTAGCACAGTCTCTTTTGGACCTGGAGTTGGAGGCAGAAAAGAGGCTGTCCCTACTCTGGTATGCAGAAGTGCATCTTTTGACACACCTGAGTGTTCCAGTAAAGCTAAGCATACATCACATCTATAAATTGATAGAGGCCTGTGTGAAAGTAAATACATAAAGTTTATTGGCCTATGAAAAGCTTTTGGGGAACTATGCTAAGATACCTTCTCTAGAGTTGTGAAGGTCCTTTTTCCACAAATGATAATTAATTGGAAACTTGTTTTTTCACCAATAAATCATGACTGATTGGAAATTTACAAAGGGTTTTGATATACACCAGCTCATCTACCACCATTATCCCTTCTAGGAGGTAGGTAGGGCAGGCCTATGAAACACGGCACAGAGATGAGAGGATGCTCAGTCCAGTAATGGGCCAAAGTGGAACTCTGGTCTCTTTTCTCAGAACATAGTGGGGTGCCTGACTGGAAGCAGCTGGGAGATTTGTTTGGTTAAGAGTAGACTTCTATGTGTTATTTTTTAGCAAACAACCTATCGTGTTTTTAGAGTGATTGAAAATATCTTTATCATACCAATTCACACACAGTACTTATATCTGTTTTTCTCCCTCCTATGAAGAAAACATCTTTTTGCCTCTTGCCGTGGCTTCTCTTTGACACAACCCAATCCATGATAAAGCTTTATTGTTGCCAGGTCCTGCTTATTCTTGTCTGTGGCTGTCAGTTACCCAGTAACTGTATATCTTCCTTTGGTCTTCAGTGTCTTTATTTATTTATTTATTTTTTGCATGAAGATACACTTAACACCATATTTTTCAGGAGTTTTATAGATGCTTATTTCCTTGACCCCAAAAATCTCATCTTCTAGAAACTAGCTTAAGGAGAGAATTAAAGTTAACCTATGAGAACAATCTTAAAGTTCTGTGCACAGAGATGTTCATCAGAGTATTATTTACAATAGGAAAGACAAACAGATAAAGCAATTCAACAATAGTGGAGAGATAAGTAAATTACAGGTCAATTTGATAGAAATATTATGCAGCCACTAAAATGATGACTGTAGAGAGAATGTATGAACAAGGAGAAAATGTATCCCGCATAAAGTTAAGTGAGAAGATACACTTTCTTATTTGGTTAGATCATTACTAAAAAAAACACAACAAAAGCCCAAGCCCAGCCTCTTCAATAAACGGTGCTGGGAAAATTGGACTAAGACATGCAAAAAAAATGGACCAAGAAAACTCTCTTAATCCATGTACAAAAATCAACTCAAAATGGTTAAGAGACTTAGAGATCAGACCTGAAACCATAGCATACATAGAGGAAAACTTGGGCTAAACTCTCCATGAACTACAGTTCAGAAATCCCTTTCTGGAAACATCTACAGATGGCAAAAAAATGAAGGAAAACATAAACAGATGGGACATCAAACTAAAAAGCTTCTGTACAGCAAAAGAGACAACAGAAAAAACTAAAAGTTGCCCAACTGAATGGGAAAAAAATCTTTGCTCTCCACATGAGTGATAAGGGTTTGATAACGAAGATCCACAAGGAACTCACACAACTAAACAAAAGCAAAACAAAAAGCCCAATCAAAAAATGGGGAGAAGAACTAAAAAGACACTTCTCCTTCTCCAAAGAGGAAATACAAATGGCCAACAGGCACATGAAAAATTGCTCAACATTGCTAGTAATAAGGGAAATGCAAATCAAAACCACAATGAGATACCACCTTACACCAGTAAGAATGGCCCACATCCAAAGAACAGGCAACACGAATTGCTGGCGAGGATGTGGAGAGAAAGGAACACTACTACACTGCTGGTGGCAATGTAAACTAGTTCAACCACTATGGAAAGGGGTGTGGAGGACCCTCAAGCTAATG
>PVHY01009906.1:0-54174 GCA_004024945.1 Uropsilus gracilis
GATACAGAGGGGGGATATGGAGGGAGGAGGAGGGATCAATTAATTCACAATTGTGATAAATCAATAAAATGAATTAAAAAAAAAAGAAAACACTAGTTCTGTGTCAGGATGAAAGTGATACCAACTCAGCGAAGGTAGTTAGAAAATGGACAAGTTAGAAAGCTTTTTTTAAACTTGTTTATATCTTCCTCCTTTCATATAATCAGAGGTAAATTTTCTAGCCATGTCCTATCATTTTTCATTTTTTTTTTGTTTCAGGACCACTTTCCACTCTTAAATTATTGAGAAACCCAAAGAACTTTTGTTTATGTGAGTTATATCTAGATTTAAAATAGCAAATTAAAATATTTACTAATTCATTTAACAATATACTGATTATGTTAATAAATTTTTCAGATTTTTTTTCCAAAGCAAACCAAAATTAAATGAGAAAAGTGGCATTGTTTCACATTTTTGTTGATTTCTTTAATGTATAGCTTAACAGAAACAGTTGGGTTCTCATATGTGCTCCTGCATCATGTCTATTGTAATATCACAGATCTGTGGCCTCTGAAAAATAACCGATGTATATTCAGGATGTATATTCATTTTGATATTGTTAAGAAAATAGGTTTGACATGAATGGGTCAGAAAGTTATGGTATATGTACACAATAAACTATTATTATTCAGCAATCAAAAATGACAAAAAAAAATGCCAGTCAAAATTTTTTGAACTTAATTGTTTGCACATTAGTAGTTTGATCTATAGGCCACAATATTTTTAAATATTCTTATATATATTCCATTTTTCCTGATTTTTTGTAAAAGTTTAATATTGATTATACTACAGAATTTTAAGCTTAAAAACAATATTTTTGACTTATTTGTTTACATTAGTAATTACTGATTTTAGGCCACTCAATATTTTAAAATATGTTTATATATATTCTGTTTTTCTTGATTTATGATAAAATTATTCCTTGATTTTACTAGAGAATTTTAATCTTAATAATACTAGTTAATATTTTTTAATTTAGTGTTTACATTACTTATTACTGATCTATAGGCCACTCAATGTTTTTAAATGTGTGTGTGTGTATATATATTTATATATACTCTGTTTTTCTTGATTTTTGATAGAATTTAACAATTTATTTTACTACAGAAAATTAAGTGTAAAGAAAAGCTAACATTTTTAACTTGTTTACATAATTAATTACTGATTTATAGGATACACGGTATTTTAAAATGTTTTTATATATATTGTTTTTCTTTATTTCCATAAAGGTAAAATACTTGATTTTGCTACAGAAATTTAAGCTTAAAATATTTTTAACTTAATTGTTTACATTACTAATTACTGTTGTCGTTCACTCAATATTTTTAAATCGTTTATATATATTCTGTTTTTCTTGATTTTTGATGAAAGTTTAATACTTGGTTTTACTGCAGAAATTTAAGGTTAAAAATACCAGTTAATATTTTTTACTTAATTGTTCACATAACTAATTACTGATTTATAGGCCATACAATATTTTAAAATCTAGTTATATATATTCTGCTTTTCTTGAATTCGATGAAAGTTTAATACTTGATTTTACTGCAGAAATTTATGGTGAAAAACACCGGCTAATATATTTAACTGTTTACACCACTGATTCCTGTATAGTCCACATGCACTTATAAAATGTGCTTATATATATTCTGCTTTTATTGATTTTTGATGAAAAGTTAATACTTGATTTTGCTACAGAAATTTAAGGTTAGAAATGCCAGTCAAAAACTTTTTAACTTAATTGTTTACATTACTAATTACTGATCTATAGGCCACAGTATTGTAAAATGTGTTTAAACATATTCTGTTCTTTTTTTTATACAATTTTAATACTTTATTTTACTATGAAAAATTAAGCTTAAAAGTACCAGTTAATATTTCTAACTTAATTGTTTATATTACTAATTACTGATTTGTATACCACTCAATATTTTTAAATGTGTTTAATATGCTTTTTTATTGATTTTTGTTAAAAGTTTAATGCTTGATTTTACTACAGAATTGTAAGCTTAAAAGTACCAGTTAATATTTTAATTTAATTGTTTACATTGCTAACTACTGAGAATAGGTCATACACTATTTTAAAATGTTTACATATATTCTGTTTTTTCTTGATTTTTTTGTAAATGTTTAATAGTTGATTTTGCCACAGAAATTTAAGTTTAAAAGTAGCAGTTAGTATATTTTTGACTTGTTTACACTACTTATAATTGATCCACAATATTCCACAATATTTTGTAATATGTTTATATATTTTCTGTTTTTCTTGATTTTTTGTAAAAGTTTAGCACTTGGTTTTACTACAGAATTTTAAGCTTAAAAATTCTAGCTATTATATTTGACTTAATTGTTTACATTTCTAATTACTAATAAGGAAAACAGAAGTAGACAGGCAAGGTAACAGACAAAGATGCCCTGCATCGTGCTTTAAGAAATGTTTCTTTAGGCAAACATTGGAAGGATGGCAGTTATCACTCTTCAGAGATTTTTATGTCCATCCTGTCTCCAGTTTTCCCAGAACAGATAAGGTAGTAAAATGAGGTGACCCTCATTTCACAGCATGAGCCCAGTTTGGTCTCTGATAGCGTCTGGCAATACCAATTAATATTTTTTAACTTAATTGTTTACATTACTAATTACTGATCTCTAGGCCACACAATAATTTTAAATGCATTTATATTTTATTTTTCTTCTTTTTTTGGACAATATGTCTTGCTATGTTGACGGGGAACCGCGGAGTCAAGGAATCGCCATCCTCAGCCTCCTAGGTAGCTAGGATTACATGAACATGTCCCACCATGACCAGGTATTTTTTGAGATACATGTCTCGCTATGTTTCCTGGACAGGTCTTCAACCCAAGTAATCAAAGGATTTCCTTGTCTTGGCCTCCCTTCATAGTCTAGTATTAAAGGCATGCACCACCATGCCCAGCCTATTTTTCTTGATTTTTGATAAAAAGTTTAATACTTGATTTTACTGCAGAAATTTAAGTCTAAAAATACTAGTTAATTTTTTTTGTTTCTAATAATTTTAATCTTTTCAATTACACCCGGTAATCTTATAGTTAGAAACAGTTATAAACCTGTCTTTTAAACAAATCTGGGATTAACTGAGCACATGAAACAACTAATATTCATATACCACCTTTAATCAAACAAAATATAAAAAGGAAATACTTTGGAAAAGGAAAATCTCACTGCTACATTTGCTACAGTAGGCAACTACCATGCTTTTGTTTATAAAATGTTCTCCCAGGCTCTCTAATTAATGATCAGTGAATTTGCTGAAAATTTCTAAACTTATGAAAACAAGGTGTTGTAATACTGTAACGCAATATCTATAAATTATGATTTTTAATGCAAAATTCATTTAACAAATTAAGATTTTAACCCAAAAATTTTTAAATGGTAACATCAGTTTAGAGGGATTGCTATCTTCATTTAGTACCTGTTAATATTTTTTAATTAATTGTTTATATTACTAATTGCTACATATATGTTTAGTCTTGAACATATTGCTTAAAAACCTGTATCCATTATTAGAACAGAATAAATGTGATTTAATTTTAAATGTAATTATAGTGTCTTGAATTTAAGCTATTTAAATGAACACTTTAAAGTAATTTTACTTGAGTATATATATTTTATTACTACTGTTTACTCATTACTTTTTTACATTTATTTTTATTTTAAATCTCCAGGTTAAGAATACCAATAGTTTTGGAAACCTACAGGTCTATATTTTAATGTTGTTTCAAAGAACACATTTTTGAACTTATAAAAATATTTGTCATTTAACTCTGATAATGAAGTTTTTAAATTAGATCTATTTTTTAAATATTAACAAGTAATTTTTGAGAATTAACTTAGATATTCTGACAGTTTTTTTTAAAGTGCCAATAGGCAGTTGAAGAAAGTAGAGCTGATGACAAGAAATGGCTCAGTTTTCGTTTTATGCTTTAACATTTTAAGTATAGTTCTGTTTTAGTTTTAGTTCATTTTAGTGCTAAGATTTAATTATCTTTAAAAAGGTGAACTGTTTAGATTAAAACTATTTAGATTGTGTAGAGAGATTAGTATTTTAGTTTTATTTTGAAAAAGTTTGTCTTAAAACTTTTTAGGAAATTTAAGTAATTATAACTTCTGTCTTGCATAATTATGTTAAATAAAACGAAATTATTGCAGATATAAAACAACTTTCTTTTTGTCTTTTTAAGAACCAATTGTTTAAGCTACATGTATCCAGTTTTAACAATACTTTAACAATGAAAATTTTTGTAGTAACAACTGTAGAAAATTTCTGAATTAAGGAAGTAGGCAAGATTTTTTTGTACCTAAGATTGGTGCTAGAGTCCAAAGGCCCTGAGATTAAGAATCTGTGCTCTACCTGTTGAGTTAGTTGGGCAGAGGTCAAAATGATAGACTGAATATATTCCTTATTTGGTGTTGATTTTAACCTTTTGTGGAATTGGTATATTTTTTTTGTCATTGAATGTTGTAAATACTTAAATTTTTTGAATTCTGTTGTACTTCTACAGGAGTAGAAGTCTAAAAGCTGACTTTTAGATTTATTTTATCTGTGAAAAGCTTTTGCTAATTTTGCTAGTGTTGGTGTATGTGAGCAAAGTATTATCTATAATTGTTGCATAAGACGAGAAGGATTATTTTTTATTATAGGATACCTAACAGACTTTAAAAATTTATGTCTTCTAGAGTTAATTTTGTAAGGGATTTTTCTGAAATCTTTCTGTTTTAAAAGCTATTTAAGCTGCTCCACCCTGGTTACCAGGGGGTGGAAAATGTGCTGGCTCTTAAAACAATTAACTGGAATTAAAACTGGTTTTACTGGATAAAGCCCCATTTTTTTCCAGAGAATAGTACTTTCTTCCCTCTCCGGGTAAGGCTGAAGATTGACCCTTTGAGTTTTCTAAGCAAGGTGGGAGGTGTATAAAATGATTGTTTTCTGAACCAGTGATGAGCTTTTCCACACAGGGGACAAAGGAGACTCAAAATTTTGGAAGCTGATTTACAGTTTCTCCTGAAATGTTCCAAATTATCCGTGGAAGGCAGACTGGATCATGTGCCCAACAGTGACAAGTCTGCACTCTAATGTTTTGAGTTGTTTTTATACACTCACTAATATCACTTTTCCTGTAATTGCTAAAAACTGACTGTATTCTGAAGAAGTGCCATTGTAGGCACAGGTGCAGAATAAAATAGCTCAGATCTACCTCAAATATCAAAAACCTCTTGGCCAAAGAAAGAGACAATGGAGGCCTAAGTATTCCAGACTTCAAATTATACTACAAAGCCATAATAATTAAAACAGCATGGTACTGGTACAACAACAAACAATCAGACCAATGGAACAGAATTGAGAGCCCGAAAATAAAACCACATATATATATATATAGTTAACTAATCTTTGAAAAAGGAGGGAAAAACTTACATTAGAACAAATATAGCCTCTTCAATAAATTATGCTGGGATAATTGAACTAAGGCATGAAAAAAATGGACCAAGACAACAACCTCACACCACAAAAACCTACTCAAAATGGATAAAAGACTTAAGACATCAACCTGAAACCATAACATACATAGAGGAACATTTGGGCAAAACCCTCCATGAATTAAAATTCAGAAATTCCTTTCTGGAAACATCTGCAGATGGCAAAAATTGAAGGAAAACATAAACAGATGGGACTACATCCAACTAAAAAGTTTCTGTACAGCAAAAGAGACAATAAACAAAACAAAAAGAAACCCAACCAAATGGGAAAAAAATTGCCCTCCACAAGAGTGATCAGGGTTTAATAACAAAGTTCCACAAGGAACTTACACAACTAAACAGAAACAAAACAAGAAGCCCAATCAAAAAATGGGGAGAACTAAAGAGACACTTCTCCAAAGAGGAAATACAAATGGCCAACAGTCACATGAAAAATTCCTCAACGTCACTAGAAATCAGGGAAATGCAAATCAAAACCACAATGAGATACCACCTTACACCAATAAGAATGGCCCACATCAAAAAAGCAGGCAACAAGTGCTGGCGTGGATGTGAAGAGAAAGGAACACTCTTATGCTGCTGGTGGGAATGTAAATTGGTCCGGTCACTATGGAAAGCAGTATGGAGGACCCTAAAACTAATGAAAATGGAACTACCATTTGATCCAGCAATCACTCTTCTGGGAATCTACCAAAAGGAGACCTCAATGTGGGTACAAAAGGACACCTGTGCTCAGATGTTTACTGATGCACTATTTATAATTGCAAGGACATGGAAACAACCCAAATGTCCCAAAATAGAAGAATGGGTGAAAAAGATGTGGTATATATACACAATGGAGTACTACTCATCAATTAAAAAATGACAAATTTGATGAATTTATGGAAACATGGATGTACCTAAAAGAAATCATACTAGCAGAAACAAGTCAGAAAGAAAAAGACAGAAACCAAATGGTTTCACTAATATATGGACAACCAAATGAAAGTGCACAACGAGAGGGGTTGGGACCAGCTGGAGCATTCAGGGAGGGGAGATGGTGGGTGGCCCCCAGGCATTAAAATTATGTGAAATATAGATATATAAGTAAATTATTTTTTTAAATTAAGTTAAGATTTCACCAAAGTAGTGAATATTTGCAATAGAAATAAAAAATAAACACTTGTAACACTAAAAAAAAAAAACAAAAACCTGCACTGACTGTTGTCAGTGTATAAACCTGAGACAATCACATTTACCAGCATAATTGCAAAACTAAGGTTAGCAGTCTAAGATATGCCTTCTTTCCCAGACAGGATATCATCAATTATCCCATGCTTAATAAACAGAACAAATAACTATGCTATAACACAAGAACACTCCCAACATGTCAATGTCAATCAGAAAAAAAGTTCATTATCTCTACACAAGATCACAGAAAAACCCATGCTTGTTAGTATTATCATAGAAGAATTATCTTAAATGCGGCAAAAACAAAGTAAATATGATTTTTAACAATGTTATGCAAATATACCGGTTATTATGTCACTCTGAGACCCATCATCAACAATATCTGGAAACTTAGAGAACTCAGAAGTTTCTGATTAAGTTGAGTCTTGATCCTTTACTGGATACTTGTAAGCATCTCATGATTATTACACAGAAAATTATGATACTTACAGAATACTCAAAATCTCAATATTCAGAATAAAAGTACACAAACTCTATAAAAGATCACAGTGAAATTCCATTCCTATTAGCACTATCAAAGATCAATTAAGTAAGGTGCACAAAAAAAAACTTAAATGTGATTCATTTAAGATGAAAATGAATTTCATATCTCCCTAACATTAAAATGTTAGGGAGATATGAAATAAATGTATGTGTTAATGTGCAATCCTCTATTTAAATGTGTGCTACCAAACATGCACTTGCAAAGAAACATGGCAATCAAGGTGTCAGTCACAGCATCAACACTTACCTATGTGTACAGAGGTCATGTGAAAATGTGCTAAGGATTGATATACATCAATACTTATCTCAATAACCGTTATGTATTTCATGAGAACCATTGATGACACGGCAAATATATCTTCATTTGACCTGAAAAATTTTTGGGAACGTGACATTAAAATGAATTTTATTTCATCAGGATATCTCAATTTTTTGTGGGCAACTGTATTATTTTGATACTCACCAAGTTTACCTGGTAAAAGTAGAAATCTGAAGTTAAAGCTCTTACAGTGATGGGACACCTTTAGGAGTTCAATGATAAAATTGTGTTGATGAACAACGGCCTGGCCCACTATTACATCCGTATACTCGTCTTACTCAGTAAAAACCTATGCTTTTCAGTACTCTCAAGGGCAAATTAACCATACATTGATAAAATGTGAATCTTGAAAACAATAATTCCATACATATATCTCACAAGTTAAGGTTATACATTCTCCTACATTTGTACAACCAAAGTTCTGAATGAGGATTATTTTGGACAGTATCACAAGGCTGTTATCACCCACAGCAACATAATGTGATTCTTTAAATCTTTAGGTTGTATAAATTAATGAATTAATATAAATTAATGAATTAATATTACACCATCACTTACCTATGTACCACCAAAGTCTTGAGCATGGTACTTTCAAACAGATATGGCAACAAAGGTTTTTATGACAGCATCAATACTTACGTTAATGTGTGAAGATCATATGGTTCCTGCTGAGGCTTAAGCTGCATCAAAGCTTACCTTAGTGTCTGCTATGTACTTCTTGAGTACCTCTGATAGGATTGCCAAGATATTGTCTCATTAATCTGACAAATTTGTGGAAACTGACTTTAGTTTAAAGTTAATTTTTCATGAGTTTTGCAAATTCCCATGTGCTATGGTAAAAATTTGAGTCTCATCAATGTAACCTGCAAATGTCTTGAAATCTAAGGTGAAGCTTCATAAGCAGCACCACCCCATAAAGGTCCCACAAATATTTGTGAAACTAGACTATGTGCGAGTAACTTGGAAATTTGTCAATTAGTCTATCAGTACGGATAAATAAAGAATATTCCTTCTGAACAAGAATACAGTAGCACTTTAAACTTATTAAGAATATTAAAGTAAAATTAATTTTCAATTACTGATAGGCAAGTGAAATGTGATATATTCATTCTTGATAACATCATTATTGACATGTGTGTAAATAAGGTATACTCTTATACAACCTATACCTGTATGTAAAGAAAGAACTTACAGGATGTAAAACAAGAAGACTATAGTGGTTAAGGCCACCATCCTCACTATATAGATATTTGAAGATCAGATGTTATGTACTGCTATAAGACCCATCTAATACCTATCTGGTTACTAGTAAGAAAGCATTGTAAGTGACCATCATTATATGCATCATGATCTCACAACTGTGGTCCTGGATCCTTAAACAATGGACAAGTGTACTGAAGGACAGAATTTGACTTATCCACAAAAACCTGATATGATTTCAGTACCTATTAACACCACCTGACTTAAGTGATGTTTCACAGTTAATGCTGTGAAAGACAGTATCTTCTCCCTTCTAAATGCCTATGCAAATCTCATGGAAAATACTGTCACATTTATAGTAGAACTTAAAATCAACCCACATATCCTTCATTCGTTACTAAGGAGAAATACATGTTATATCTTAACTCTAAGAGATAAGTGTTAGTGGCATTGCTTCATCAACTTTGTTTAAAAAGAATGCTTGCAATAAATCTGTATCACAAATTTTAAGAATCCATAACTACCACCCTATTATTGAGATACCAAATAGTCTGTGGGGTGCTTAAGGCCCACATCATCACTTACCAGGACAGAAGCAAAGTCCCTTTATTCATCATGGTGAAGATCATCATGTTGTCTAGACAGGAGCCTGAAATCATTATGGTAAACAAGTCTACAGCCACACCTACTATACCTGGGCCTGAACATGGCCCTATTCAGTACCAATATTTTAGGGCCCATCAACTCTACCTGGAATCTTGCGATATTCTAAGTCCCTTGTCTCAGAGAGATGCAAGAGAGACAGAGTCAAGAGATGGTGACAGAAACTATCTTCTCTGGATTGATGACCTGAAAAGGAAACCAAATTTGCCACCTGACACACAGTGCCATGATAATTATGTGTATATGTACAAAGAAATTACATGGGTCAAGTTAAATTATGTCTAGAACAAAAGGAGGGAAATATGGTTGCTATAACTTGCAAGGTATCTTTAACTTCTTGCCAAATGATATGCAAAAAGTTATGACCACAGGAAGTGTAACAACATATACTCTCCTAATCTATAATTTTACAGACATAAGTTGCTTTTCTTATTTAAAAAAATGTACTAGACAGCTGGGTGTGATGACATGCACCTGTAATCCCAGTTACCTGGGAGGCTGAGGCTGGAGATCACTTGAGTTCGTGGGTTCAAGACAACCCTGGGCAACATAGCAAGACCTAGTCTCTCAAAAATAAAAAATAAACTCTAAATATGTTCTATGAAGCAAATGTTACACTAATTCCAAAACCAAACAAAGATAGTGCAAAGAAAGAAAACTATAAACCAGTCTCCCTAATGAACACCGATGCAAAAATTCTAAACAAAATCCTGACAAACCAAATTCAACAGTGCATAAAAAGGATTGTCCACCATGACCAAGTAGGATTCATCCCAGGGGTACAGGGATGGTTCAACATCTGAAAATCAATCAACATAATCCATCGCATCAACAAAGAGAAAAACAAAAACCATCCAATCATATCAATAAATGCAGAGAAAGCATTCGATAAAGTTCAGCATCCATTCATGATGAAAGCTCTTGAGAAAATAGGGATAAAAGGAAAATATCTCAACATAATAAAGCCATCTATGATAAACCCACTGTAAGCATCACTTTGAATGGGGAAAAACAAATCATTTCAACTAAGATCTGAACCCAGACAAGGATGCCCACCCTCACCACTGCTTTTCAACACAGTACTGGAAGTTCTAGCTATGGTGATAAGGCAAGAGAAAGACATAACAGGAATACATATAGGGAAAGAAGAAATGAAACTATCATTATACACCGATGACATGATAATCTATGTAAAAAAAAAACAAAAAAATCAGAAAAACTAATTGAAAAGGCCAGTTCAGTAAGGAAGATGTATACAAAATAAACACACAGAAAGCAGTGGCTTTCTTACATGCAAAAAATTAGTCAGAAGAAGAAATTAAAAAAAAAAACACTCCATTTACCATTATACCACTGAAAATTAAATACCTGGGAATAAACCTAACAAGAGATGTGAAAGATCTATACAAAGAATACTGCAAAACATTCTTAAACAAAATAGGATACATAAAAAAATGGAAAGTCATTCCCTGCTCATGGATTGGAAGAATCAACATTATCAAAATGGCTATTCTACCAAAAGCAATCTACAGACAATGCAATCCCAATAAAATTCCCAGTGTCGTTTTTTAAAACAATAGAACAAAAACTACTGAAATTCATCTGTAACAACAAAAGACCTTGAATATCAAAAATCCTCCTGACCAAAAAAAGAAGGAATGGAGATAATACATCCCCAGACTTCAATTTATACTACAAAGTCATAATGATTAAAACAGCCTGGTTCTGGTACAAAAACAGACAATCAGAACAGTGGAACAGAATCAGTTGCCCTGAAATAAAAGCACACATATATAGTCAATTAATCTTTGACAAAGGAGTGAAAAACGTACATTGGAACATGGACAGACTCTTCAGTGTATGGTGCTGGGGAAACTGGACCAAGACATGCAACAAAATGAACCAAGACAACTCCCTCACACCATGGACAAAACCAACTCAAAATGAATAAAAGACTTGGATGTAAGACCTGAAAACATAAAATACATAGAGGAAAACCTAGGCAAAACCTTCCATAAATTGCAATTCAGAAATCCATTTCTGGATACGTCTATTGCTGGCAAAAAATGAAGGAAAACTTAAACAGCTGGGACTACATCAAACTAAAAAGCTTCTATACAGCAAAAGAGACAATAAACAAAACACAAAGAAACCCAATCAAATGGGAAAAAAATTTTGCCTACCACAAAAGTGATGAGGGTTTGATAACAAAGATCCATAAGGAACTCAAACAACTAAACAAAAGCAAAACAAGAAGCCCAATCAAAAAATGGGGAGAAGAACTAAAAAGGCACTTCTTCAAAGAGGAAACACAAATGGCCAACAGACACATGAAAAAATGCTCAATGTCACTAGCAATCAGGGAAATGCAAATCAAAACCACAATGAGATACACCTTATACCAATAAGAATGGCCTACATCAAAAAAACAGGCAACAACAAGTATTGGTGTGGATGTGGAAAGAAAAGAACACTCTTATACTGCTGGTGGGAATGTAAACTGGTCCAGCCACTGTGGAAAGCAGTGTGGAGGACCCTCAAACTAATGAAAATGGAACTACCATTTGACCCAGCAATCACTCTTCTGGGAATCTACTCAAAGGAGACCTCATTACTTATAGATAGGGGCACCTGTACTTGGATGTTTATTGCAGCACTATTTATAATTGCAAGGACATGGAACAACAAATGTCCCAAAACAGATGAATGGATGAAAAGGTTGTGGTATATATACACAATGGAGTATTACTCAATTAAAAATGACAATTTTGATGAATTTGAGATAACATGGATGGATCTAGAAGCAATCATTTTAGCAGAAGCTAGTCAAAAAGAAAAAGACATAAACCAAATGGTTTCACTAATATATGGGACATAGGAAAAACAAACAAAAGACCAGGAGAAAAAACCAAAACAAGTTAACAACCAAACTAAAGTACACAACCGGGGGTGGGGTGATGAGTGGAAGTGATCAGTGAGGGGAGGTGGTATGTGAACCCCAGGGAATATATAATTGAAAATATATAATTAAAATAAAATAGTGAGTTTACCAGTTTTTAAAAAACTGAGCAGATGATAACAAATGAAATAGTCACCAGACAACCATCTTAGCTATCTATCTCATTACGTGAACTTCAACACTATCTGGATCTTCCAAAACTTTAATGTCAATCCCCATTTAGACACAGATCATTCTGAAGCTTGAAGAAATCCAGGATCAATCTGTTGTGTCAAAAGTAGGTGAACTAGCTTGCACATACATACTCCTGTCATTATTAAGGTTAAGAACACACTATATGTAAATCTTTAAAAATTATGGGCACATGCTTACAATACTTGTTGAGATATTTTACAATATTGCCTAGAATTATGATAACAGAAAACTTAGGAACACCACCCACTCACATACATATCATCTTAGTCAGTTATTTCCAGGCTACCAAAGGTCTACATCATCAGTGACTTAGAGTAAAGTAAAATCTTACTTGTCATTATGAAATATATTCACAATATCTTGACAGAGACCTGAAAAAGAAGTTCACAACTTTCTATGACAACATTGCTAAAACCTTGCTCACTGCAACTCTAGAGGACACAACATCACCTACCTGGTTTCTGCCATACTTCAAGGTCGATGCTATTGTTAATTTCCACGATGACCTGCAAAAATATGGTTATTATTGTGCAATTTCTTCATTATTACATAGGTACCCATGAATTTCTCAATAATCATGTGGCTAAAAAGTGTCCTCAAAAAAATAAAATAGTAGGATAACACAACTGGTAGATTTGATAAAACCTCAATACGTAGAATAAATAACATGGTAAGTCAAGTTTAGACCTCAACATCATTTACATACATACATACATACATACATACATACATACATATATATATATATATATATATATATATATATAGTTTGTTCTGTCTTTTTCTTTCTGACCAGTTTCTGCTAATATGATTGCTTCTAGGTCCATTCATGCTATCCATTCATGCCATCCACCCATCCATGCCATCTATCTCTCTATCTAAATATCTTACTGTTTAAACATCACTAAGTTTATCTTGATCTCATATAAGAACCTAAAAAGCACAATATATGACTGGAATTACAATAGTTGATAAAGCAGGACATCTTCAAATTTCTTCTAGCATTGCCTTCATTATGACAGCACTGAATCTACCTGAATATTTGCAGTAATTCAGTATCTAACCAATGTCAAATGAGAACTTTATGGAAGATCTGCAAAATTTCCATGGTTACTGCTGTAGTTAGAATCATCACTGTAATTACTTGTACATGGTAATACTCACATGGATACACAGGAAATTTACCAAAAATACAAAGAGAATATGTTCATGATTTATGGATGTGGTAAAAGCTACCATTTCCTATCTGAATAACTTTAAGGAATCATGTAGGTATAATTGGTAGGGAAACCATCACCTCACCACTCACCTATCTATTGAAAGAGTCAGCAGTCAATTCTATTAGTTATTCCCATATTGTTAGTTACCTGCATATGAGGATTGTCCTTTATTAATGAGCAATATTATGTTCATTGTGATGTCTCATCAAGAACCTATGGAGACATTATGTAAAGTGTATTAAAGCACACATTTTTTTAAACAGAAAAACTGCAAGTAACATTGTTTATTTCATCATTATAAAATAGCACCACTTTCTGGATCACAGCAGTAATACAAGGTCAAGACCAAAATCAGAAACACATCCTTTCTTCACCAGATAACTACAGACATTCTATGGAAAGTTCCGGGAAAATTATGATAAACACCTGTATACATGCAATCTCTTAACAATCACGAGTTAAAATTTCTTCTGATATACAAAAAGGAAAAAAAGTGTCTAGAATTAGTAAGAACCCCATCTATTCTTACCTGAATACCTGCAACAAAATCAATCTAACAAGTACTTGGGACACCATCATCATTTACCTATGGATGTAAAGATCAGACAGTCTGCATGATGATTTAGGCCCACACCCCACTTACCTCACACCAGCAATGTCATTAACTGCCTTAAATACATTCACTGTGATCTCTTCAGGGATGTCCTGAAAAACATTTGTGAAAATGTACTTGGTCTATGTATATTTCATTATAATTTTATGTCTGTAAATTTCTTTGTCAATTTTGGGGTCCATTAATATTACCTGGAGTGTTGCAGAATTGAGAGATTAACAATGCTATGCTATACTTTCCTTCCTTGATGAAATCCCTGAAAATATCCCATGCTTAATAAAAAGGACAATACTTGCAATCTGTCTAAAAGGGTGTAAGAATATGCACTATATCTACACAAGAATACAACAAATCACAAATTTATTAGTATTATCAGGGACAAATTAACTTAAACATGCAAAAGTTAAGGCAAAGGCAACTCTTGAAAATGAAGATAAAACAGGTCTGTACAAGATAACATCACATCATCTCATACCTATGTCCTACCAAATAGGTGAACAGGTTACTTGGGGAAAAAAAAGCACAATAATACAGGTGTTATGCACTGTATCATCAATTACCTAGTTGTATGGTAGTCACATGATCTGTGCTATGGTTAGGCCCACATAAATAGTACTGCAATACTGCCTATGTATTTTGTTAATTACCTTTAATAAAATCAGCTAAAATGGGGCTACCATATGATCTAGCAATTTCACCCCTGGTGATCTAACCAAAGTTTACAGAAACAATGATTCAAAAGGAAACCTACACTCCTATGCTTATTGCAGCACTATTTATAATAGCCAAGATATGGAAATAGCCAAAATGCCCCAAAGTAGATGAATGGATCAAAAACTTGTGGTACATTTACACAGTAGAGCATTACTCAGGGATCAAAAAAAAAGCAAAAACAAAACATAACACTCATGTCAGTTGTGGTAACATAGATGGACCTGGAGGAATTAAGCAAGGCTAAAATAGGTAGAAACAAAAAGATAATTATCAGATGGTCTCACATCTGGAATATAGAAAAACTAAACAAAGGGTCAAGAAAAAGTCAAAACTAGCAGCTGATAACAGAATTAAAATATGCAGTAGGTGAGGGGGAAGAGTATAGTAAAGAGGGAGGAATACAAAGGAATATGGTAATGGATCATGGGTAATTTTTTGATGAGAAAACTATGTGCTCTGCAATGATGTAAGGGTATATATGTCTATAAATCAAAAAGGGAAAATATTGTGATGTGTTACAGTAGGATAAATCTCCCCAAATTCATATATCCTTCACTGCTGAGAAAAAAATATCCTTTATGTCTAAACACTAGGAATAAGGCTTTCTAGCACTGGTTGAGACAATATCTTTCTCAACTTGTGCCTATATAAACTTGACAACAGAAATATTAGAAGCACAGTAACTACACCCATATACCCACAGTTGTCTAGAGACCAGATAGTATGTGTGATGCTTTAGGCCCACGTAATCACTTACCTGGATACAGGCAATATCCCTCTAATCATCATTGCAAGGGGCACCATGACATCTAGACAGGAACCTGAAAAGCACACTGTGAAAAATGTGTCTACAGCCACACCTTCTATACATGACCCTGTTTGGTGACAACATGGCTGGGTCCGTCAACTACCTGGACTATTGAAGTAGTCTAAAACCTATGTCATAGTAAGATGTGAGAGAGATGGAGGCAAGAGATGGTGACACAACTATCTTCTCTTCATTGCTGATCTGAAAAAGAAACCAAGTTTGTCACTGTGACTCACAGTTCTGATAATTATGTATAAATCTACAACTTGGTCAGAAACTATATAGGTCAACATAAACTTCCTCCAAATTTAACAAAAGGAGGGAAATGTGATTGCTATAATTGACATGATATCTTTAATTTCCTATCAGATGATGTACATAAGTCATGGTCACGGGCAGGGTGAAGAAACACACCTCACCTATGAGTGTCAGATGAAATGTGTGGTGGGTAGCCCCCACGGTCACTTTCACCACACCAACACGTCCCTGTATTTGCTGTGATCCCTTGAATCTGAAAAACAGATTTTCATAGACGTATTTGTGGTGTCCACTGCATGGACGCCAGCAAACACCATTCATGTATCATTTAGAACCCACCAAAGCTGCCCAGACATGGGCTTTACTGGGAGGTCACATACTGGGGAGACGCTCTGATCACTTAAAGGCAAACCCATAGTAATTCCTCCATCCATAACACTGTAAGGGGGTATGTATGTGTCAAATTACCTGGAAGCCTACATATAAGTCTTTCATTTATAATTTTAATACAATTCAGCTTTAAAGAAGACTGTAAAATTTAGGATCATTGCTTGCATTATTTAGGACAAATTAATTTGTTAACTTCATATGACAAAAACAATGTATATGAGTCCCAAATGAATTAATTATATACAGAAATTTAGACTGTGTCTAGTAAGTTATTATGATATCATCTCTTTTTTCCCTCCCCTTTCCTACAACATCATCTCTTATCTGTAGCTAGAACATCTCTTATCTGTATACCACCATACCTGTAATAAGGTAGGATAAAACTGTAAGAGACACCATCCTCACTTAGCTACAGATCTGAAGATCAAAAAATGTGTATGGAGAAAGACCCACTTGATCACATACTTGGTTACTAAAAGTTCCCATTAAATACCATTATTCAGTTCATTACAATATGCTCATAATTGAAAGACAAGCTATTTTTCTTGTTGAAAGGTGAATGAAAAAATGAACAAAGTTTCCACCAAACCATCTTCATTACCTACCACAATAAGGGAAACTCAACACTACCTAGATTTTCCAAAATAAATATTAATTCCATATGAGATACAAATTACTCTGAATACCTGAATAAATCTCATGGTGAATATGTGGTCAATATGTGGTGTCAATAATAGGTAAGCTTGAATGCATACCTGCATACTCCTCTGTCACTGCTAAGACATACCATGCACTATAAGAAAATGTTTAAAAATGTGAACTAGTGCTTACTAACACTGAGATACTTCTTAATTAAATAGCTGCATATACTCATGGTAACAGAAGACTTAGGAGTACTACCTAAATCACTTCTTAATATCAATTACTTGTAGAGTAGTAAAGTTCACATCATCAGTTACCTAGAGATGTGTAAAATCTCCTGTTGGTCATTATGATATAACCATGATATTTTGACAGGGAACTGGAAAACATGAAAAAGGATAGGTCTTTTTTATGAGGACGATGCAAATAGGCTTTGTTAATCCATTCCTATAAGACTCATCATCAAACTTACCTGATTTTTGCATTAATCAAAATCTATGCTTTTGTGACATACTTCCCCAATGACCTTCAAAACATGATTGTTATGCTGTGCGATTTCACCAATACTAAATGGATATCCATGAGTACTCAACAATAATATGCTTAAAACTTAGAAATGTAAAACAATTTAGTAATGCAACTGCAAGGCATGAGTAAGCACTATCCTTTTTTATCCAAATATCTGAAATAAAAAACAGTAAAACAAGTATAATCATTCAACATCACTTACATACGTATGTGAATGTCATACAGCCTGATATGATGAAGGTGCATAATTAATTAACATAATTAACATAATTGAATACCACAAATGTTTGTCATTAAAAATCACTAAGTTCATCTTGATCTTAACTAGAACAAAAATCACATGATATACATCTCAAGAAACAGTAGTTTATATACTAGGATACCCTCAAGTTACCTCAACACTCTCTTCATATTGACAAAATTGACTTTACCTGAATATTTGCAGTAATCCAAGATTGAGTCCATTGTTAAATATGAGAATGTTCATTTATGGCACACCTGTAAAATTTACACAGTTACTACTGTGGTTGGGATCATCATGTTAATTATCTGAATATGACAATACTTACAAGAATGAATAGAAATTTTATCTAAAATACAAATTGAAAAATGCAATTGGTAAAGGTTACCATCATTTCCTACCTGAACAATTTCAAAGAAACATGAATTGTTAGGAAACACTCTTCATGCACTTAGCTATCTGGACAGTCCATGATTTATTTCCACATTATTACTTACCTGTTTCCCAAGATTGTCTTTTACTAATGAGAAATATGTCCATTGTGATGTCTTGAAAAGAACCTAAAAGACATTATAAAATGTGTGGTAACTTTTTCGACAAGGACAACTGCAAATAATATTAGGAAACTGGTCATTATAAAATAACAAAATAACCTGGAGAGTGGAAGTAAATCAAGGTCAAAACCAATGTCAAAAAGCATCATTGTTTTCATTGCACATATATAGATATCATAAAGAAAATACTGTAGAGTGGGAAAACATCATTTATACCTCTGTATATACAAACTGTTAAAATTCACAGGGTTAAACAAATTTTCCTCTATATGCAAAAGGGAAAATCTCAATCTAGAATTGGTAGGGACCAATTCCTTACCTAAATACCTACAACAAAATGAAAAAGAAGTGTTGGGTCATCATTACCACTTACCATGTGAATGGAGATCAGGTAGCCTGTGTTGTGGTTTAGATCCACATGCTCACTTACCTCAACACGAGCAACATCTCTCATTACATGCCACAAGTAGACTCACTCATTTCTTAGCATGTCATGGAAAACATTTTTGGAAAATGTGCTTGTACATGTCCCATTTTACCTGGAGATTGGCAAATTCACTTGTCAGTCTACCACTTACAGACTCATCAACATTACCTGCATACTTGCAAAACTCAGAGGATATATATCAATATTACCTGCATACTTGCAAAACTCAGAAGATATATATCTTCCTCCCTTGAAGGTATACCTGCAAAAAATTCCATAGTTAATAAACAGGACAAAATGGCAGGCTATCTGGATACCTGTAATTCATCAAAGACAGTGAATAGCAATATATACTGTCTCTACCAAGAATACAGCAAAAAGTCATGCTTGTTAGTATTGTCAAGGACAATCATCTTAGGCCAAAAAACAAGGTAAATGTGACTCTTGAAAACAGTAAGTACAGAGATACTACACATGACATAAATTAATATCACATCCTTACCTGTGTCCTTTTAGTACTCTGAATGGGTTAATGTGGCCTGTGCTGTATGTAGGTCCACACCACTATTTACCTAAATACCTGTTGTATATTTCATTGAGCACCTTAGATACTATCCTTAAAATGAAAGTGGGAAATATGTGAAAAATTACTTCAGTATTAATCTTATTTTATTGTGACACTAGCAAATTTCATGGGCAACTGTATACTTTTAAGATTTATCAATATTGCATGCACAATTGTAGAAATCTAAGGATAAACCTCTTACAATATACTATGCTCTCTTCAAGGAATAACTGCAAAGGTCCCATGAAAACAAGGTGGTGTGGGAAAATGTGATGAATTACATTGACATCTGCCAGCTCATATATAACTGTGGATGTACAAAATATTCTTTGTAAAGCAGAAAGCAGTAAAACCTCAAGCTTATTAACACTGTTAGGGTCAAATTAATTTTCAAATTCATACACACAAAGTGAATATATTGGGTCTTGAAAATATCACATTCACATGTGTGAAAATAAGATGCTCTATAAAATACTTTCATACCTATGTGTGAGGAAAAACTTAACAGGACATTGGCAAAACAAGCTAATGCTGCACTAGGATACCACCTTCACTTACCTACTTCTGATGATCAGATGATCTGTACTGAGAAGACACACTTTATACTTATTTGATTACTTGTAAGAAAGTTCTGTTAGTAGACATTGTTAGGTTTAATGTGAACTCATGACTGAGATCTTGGAAATCTGACACATTAAAAGTGTCCTGAAGGACAAAACTTGATTTGCCCAGAAACAAAAACCAAATAACAACAGGCAAATAAGCTCAGTTACAGGAACCATCAATACTGCTAGACCTCAGTAGTATTTCAAGTTAACATCATTGTGAAACGTACCATCATCTCTATTCTGAAACTGTAGAAATCTCATTACAAATACTGTGGTGTGGAACAGTAGGATAAATTACCAAAACCTGCACATTCCTCACTCACTAATAAGGATAAACATGATTTATTAAACTCTAAGGGCTAAGGCTTAGTAGCATTGGTGGGGACAATATCATTCTAAGCTGAATGCTTATATTAAATTTGACAACATAAATATTAGGAACACAATAATCATACCCCTAGTTGTCTAGGGAACAGATGGTCTGTGGGTTGCTTTAGGCCCACATCATCACTTACCTGGATACAGGCAATGTCCCTCTAATTATCATTGCAAGGGCCACCATGACATCTAGACAGGAACCTGAAAAGCACATTGTGACAAATGTGTCTACAGCCACACCTTCTATACCTAGGCCTGAACATGGCCCTGTTCAGTGACAACATGACAAGGCCCGTCAAATATCTGGACTATTGAAGAATTCTAAGACCTATGACATAGTGAGAGAGATGGAGGCAAGAGATGGTGACACAAACTATCTTCTCTTGATTAATGATCTGAAAAAGAAACCAAGCTTGTTACTGTGACTCACTGCTCAGTGAAAATTATGTGTATATCAACAACTGGTCAGCAACTATTTAGGTCAACATAAACTTCCTCCAAAATTAACAAAAGGAGGGAAATGTGGTTGCTAGAATTGGCACAGTATCTTTAATTTCCTACTAGATAATGTGCACAAGTCATGGCCACAGGCAGTGTGAGGACACACATTCATCTCATCTATGAGTATTAGATGGAATCTGTGGTGGGTAGTCCCACCCAGTCATGGCCACAGGCAGGGTGAGGACACATACTCATTTACCTCACCTATGAGTATCAGATGGAATGTGTGGTGGGTAGTACCCCACAGTCATTTTCCCCATACCAACAACATCCCAGTAACTACTGCTGAGTGACTTACTGTGAAGTGATCCCTAGAATCTGAAAAGCAGATAGTCATAGATGTGTTTGTGGTGTCCCACTCTGCGTGGACACCAGCAAACACCCTTTATGTATCATTTCGGAACCCACCAAAGCTTCCTGGATACAGGCTTGACTGTGAGGTCATATCCTGAGTAAACACTCTGCTCTCTTAAAGGAAACCCACAGTAATTCCTCCATCCATAACAATGTAAAGGGTAATGTGTCCAATTACCTGGAAGCCTACATATAAGTCTTTCACTTGTAAATACAATTCATCCTTTTTTTTAGTTTGTCATGTATTTTTATTTATTTTTAAAAATTTATTTATATATAAATTTCACATTATTGCAATCCCAGGGACTACACCCCCCACCCTCCCCATCATACCCCCCCTTCCCCCACTGCCCGAAGTTGTGTGCTTCAGTTTGGTACTTAGCTTGTTTTGAATTTTTCTCATGGTTTTTGTTTCTTTTTTCCCTATAACCCATATATTACGGAAACCATTTGGTTTCTGTCTTTTTATTTTTGACTTGTTTCTGCTAATATGATTTCTTCTAAGTACATCCATGTTATCATAAAATTGTAAAATTTGTCGGTTTTTAATTGATGAGTAATATTCCATCGAGTATATATACCACATCTTTTTCATCCAGTCATCTGTTTTGGGGCATTTAGGTTGCTTCCATGTCCTTGCAATTATAAATAGTGCTGCAGTAAACATCCGAGCACAGGTGTCCTTTTATACCCACATTGAGGTCTCTTTTGCGTAGATTCCCAAGAGAGCAATTGCTCGGTCAAATGGTAGTACTATTTTCATTAATTTGAGGGTCCTCCACACAGCTTTGTATAGTGGTTGGAACAGTTTACATTCCCACCAGCAGTGCAATAGTGTTCCTTTCTCTCCACATCCTTGCCAGCAATTCTTGTTGCCCGTTCTTTGAATGTGGCCCATTCTTACTGGTGTAAGGTGGTATCTCATTGTGGTTTTGATTTGCATTTCCCTGATTGCTAGTTACGTTCAGCAATTTTTCATGTGCATGTTGGCCATTTGTATTTCCTCTTTGGAGAAGTGTCTTTTTAGTTCTTCTCCCCATTTTTTTGATTGGGCTTTTTGTTTTGCTTTTGTTTAGATGATTGAATTCCTTGTGGATCTTTGTTATTAAAACCTTCTCATTCTTGTGGAGGGCAAAAATATTTTCCCATTCGGTTGGGCTTCTTTTGCTTTTTCTGTTGTATCTTTTGCTGTATAGAAGTTTTTTAGTTTGATGTAGTCCCATCTGTTTATGTTTCCTTCCTTTTTTTTTTGCCATCTGTAGATGTTTCCAGAAAGGGATTTATGAATTGTAATTCATGGAGGGTTTTGCCCAAGTTTTTCTCTATGTATGTTATGGTTTCGGGTCTGGCATCTAAGTCTTTTATTCATTTTGGTAGGTTTTTGTACATGGTGTGAGGGAGTTGTCTTGGTCCATTTTTTTGCAGGTCTTAGTGCAATTTTCCCAGCACTATTTATTGAAAGGTTATTTGTTCCAATGTAAGTTTTTCCCTCCTTTGTCAAAGAGTAGTTGACTATATATGTGTGGTTTTATTTCAGGGCACTCAATATTGTTCCATTAGTCTGATTGTCTGCTTTTGTACCAGTATCAAGCTGTTTTAATTATAATGGCTTTGTAGTATAGTTTGAAGTTTGGAATTGTAATACCTCCATTCTCTTTTTTTCTGGTCAGGAGGCTTTTTGATATTCGAGGCCTATTGTTATTCCAGATCAATTTCAGTAATTTTTGTTCTATCTCTTTAAAATTGTCATTGGGATTTTTATTGGGATTGAATTGAATCTGTAGATTGCCTTTGGTAAGAGGGCCATATTGATGATATTAATTCTTCCAATCCATGAACAGGGAATGTCTTTCAATTTCCTTATGTCTTCTATTGCTATCCCTTTTAGCAGCATTCTAAAGTTTTCTTTGTATAAAATTCTTTCATGTTTTTTGTTAGGTTTATTCCCATGCATTTATTATTTTTTTTTTTGGTGTTATGGTAAATGGGATGGTTTTTCTGATTTCTTCTACTTCTATTTGACTTTTTGCATATAGGAAAGCTACTAACTACTGTGTGTTGATTTTGTATCCAACTGCTTTACTGAACTGGTTTATTATTTCAAGCAATTTTTCTCTGGATTTTTTTGAGGTTATCTATATAGAGAATCATGTCATCAGCAATAATGATAGCTTCAGTGCCTCTTTACCTATTTGTATCCCTTTTATGTCTTTCTCTTGCCTTATTGCCCTAGTTAGAACTTCCAGTACACTGTTATAGAGTAGTGGGGAAAGTGGGCATCCTTGCATGTTTCCAGATCTCAACTGGAATGATTTTGTCTTTCCCCATTTAAGATGTCTGCCATAGGTTTGTCATAGATGGCTTTTATTATGTTGAGGTAAGTTCCTTTAATCCCTAATTTTTCAAGGGCTTTTATAATGAATGTATGCTGGACTTTGTCAAATGCTTTCTCTGCATCTATCGACGTTATCATGTGGGTTTTTTTCTCTTTGTTGATGTGGTATTTATGTTAATTGATTTCTGGATGTTGAACCATCCTTGTGCCCCTGGGATAAATCCCACTAGGTCATGGTGAATAATGCTTTCTATGCATTGTTGGATTCGGTTTGCCAGGATTTTGTTAAAAATTTTGGCATCTGTGTTCATTAAGGAAATTGGTTGATAGTTTTCTTTCTTGGAGCTGTCCTTATTTGGTTTTGGTATGAGTGTGATGTTTGCTTTGTAGAATGTGTTTGGCAGTTTTCCTTCTTTCTCAATTTTTTGGAAAAGTTTTAGTAGTGCAGGCATTATTTCATCTTTGAATGTCTGGTAGAATTCATTTCTAAAGCCATCAGGTCCCCCTGGGCTCTTGTTTCTAGGTTGAGTTTTGATGACTGCTTCAATTTCACTGCTTGTGATTGGTTTGTTTAAGTTCTCTATATCTTCCTTGTTTAATTTTGGGGAGTTGTATCTTTCTAAGAATCTGTCCCATGTCATCCAGGTTGTTGTATTTATTTTCATATAGTTGTTCATACTAATCTCTCATTATCCTTTGGATTTCTTTTGTGTCTGTTGTAATTTCTCCTCTTTCATTTGTGATTCTGTTTATTTGAATTTTCACTCTTCTTTCCTTTGTGAGCTTTGCAAGAGGCTTATTAATTTTATTTATTTTCTCAAAGAATCAGCTTTTGGTTTTGTTGATTTTCTGAAGGTTTTTTTGGCTTCTAGGTTATTTCTTCTTTTATTTTTGTTATTTCTTGTTTTCTGCTGGATTTTGGTGGGGTTTTTTTGTTGCTCTTTTTCTAATTTTTT
This sequence comes from Uropsilus gracilis, assembly GCA_004024945.1. Classification (NCBI taxonomy): domain Eukaryota; kingdom Metazoa; phylum Chordata; class Mammalia; order Eulipotyphla; family Talpidae; genus Uropsilus; species Uropsilus gracilis. The sequence continues at coordinate 24,689 of PVHY01009906.1, forward strand.
GAGTTGATAGATTAGGTTGTTTTTTTGGTTAGTTTCTTGATTTTTTGATATGGGCCTGTATTGCTATGAACCTTCCTCTTAGATATGCTCTTGCTGCATCCCAGACATTTTGGAATATAGTGTCCTCTTTGTTGTGTGTTTCAAAGTAAGTTTTGATTTCTTCTTTAATTTCTTCAATTACCCATTCTTCATTTAGTAGCATGTTGTTCAGTCTCCAAGTGTTCTTCTTGCTTTCTTTTCATTGTTGATTTCTAGTTTGATACCACTATGTTCTGAAAGAAGTTGGTATTATTTTAATCTTTGTGTATTTATTCATGTTTGCCTTGTGGCCTGGTATGTGGTCAGTTTCAGAGAATGATCCATGTGCATTTGAGAAAAAGGTGTATTCTTTTCCTGTGGTTGTAGTGTCCTGTAGATATCTATTAGGTCCATTTTGTCTAGGTCTTCTTTTAAGGCTTTTGTGTCTTTGTGTAGCTTTTGATTTTTTGATCTGTCTTTTGTTGAGAGTGAGGTGTTGAAGTCTCCTACTACATAGGTGTTTTCATCTATATTTGTTTTCAGTTGTTTTAGTAGCTGTCTTATGAATCTTGGTGCACTCTCATTTGGTGAGTATATGTTGATAACTGTTACGTCATTTTGGTTGATTGACCCTTGAACCATTAAGTAGTGACCTTCTTTATCCTTTGTTACTTTATTAATTTTGAAATCTGCTTTGTCTGCTATAAGAATGGCCACCCCTGCCTTTTTTGGGGAGCCTTTTGCTTGTGAAATTGTTTTTCATTCTTTTACCTTCAATCTATGCTCATCTTTTGGGGTCAGATGTCTTTCTTGGAGGCAGCAGAATGTAGGATTGTCTTTTAATCCAGTCTGCAACTCTGTATCTTTTGACAATGAGTTTAGCCCATTGACATTTAAAGTAATTATTGATGTTTGAGGATCTAACAATGGGTTCCTAGTGATCTTTTGAGGTTCTGTTTTAGTTTCTTCTTTCTTTTCTTTTTATTATTCATTCTTTTTATTCTTCTGCAGGTTTCAATCTTAGGGTTTTTTGCAGGAGTTCTTGGAGTGGGGGTTTGGTGGTAGCAAATTTCTGGAGGTTTTGTTTGACTGAAAAGGTTCTAATTTTTCCTTCATAAAGGAAGGACAATTTTGCTGGGTAGAGTATTCTTGGTTGGCACTTTTTGTCTTGGAGTGTTTTGAAAATGTGGCTCCATTCTCTCCTTGCTTGGAGTGTCACTTCTGTGAAATCTGAGGTCAGTCTGATTGGTTTTCCTTTGTAGGTTGTTTCCTCTCTCTTATTATTCTCATAGTTTTTTTTTCTTTATCTTTGGTTTTTAGAAGTTTTACTATGATGTGTCTTGCTGTATTTCTTCTTTCATTAAAGTAGTGTGCTTTCTTTCTTTCTTCTACTTCTTCTAATCTGCTTTCCTGTCTCTTCCCGGCATTTTTGAGCTCTTCTATTGCTTCTCTTATACACTGCATCTCCTACAGCTTCTTATTTAGGGTTTCAATTTCATTTTTTTTGTCTGTCAATAATACTGCTCATTTTGGTGCTTTCTTTTCTATATATTTCTGCTATTTCTTTTAGTTCATTGAAAGCTTCTACCCTCTTGCTTACCCTTTGTTCCCCCTCTTCCTTGGCCTCTTTGAGTGCTTTTAGCATGTTGACTCTGAATTCTTTGTCTGACATATGAAGCATTTCTTCCATGTCATCCATGTTGGTTTCTTCAGATTGTTTATCCTTTGTTGGTGAGTTATTTTTCTTAGGGCTTGCTTGAGTATTTTTATTCTTCTTCCTTCCTGTGTTTTCCTTTTGGACTTGCTCTACATATTGAGTGACTACTGCTCTAGTATTAGATGGAATGTTGAAGTCTATCTAGTTGTGGTTAACTCTGCCTTTGTGCTTTTGCTGCTGTGGTGATTATATCTTGTTTCAGTTGGCTATTTAGGGGGACAAGTTCCTTTTCAGAGAGTGGCTGTTTTGACTAGATACAGTTTCCATTGTATTGTCTGTCTTCTTTTCTGTTGTTTCTCCTCTTTCAGCTTGGGTCTTAAATACTTTTTAGTGCCGCCGAGTGTCTAGGCTTGTCATATAACCCTTTCTGACTGGGGTGTCTTGACAGTCTTGGGTAGTGAGTGCCCTTGTTTTTCAAGTTTGCACTGGATACACACAGGGGTGCTGGCGTTTCCAGGCTGCTGGAGTGTGAGTTCTTTGTGTTTAGGCTTTGGGGTGCAAGCTGGTTGATTCCAAGTTGACTTTCCCAGGGTCCATAAAACTCAATCTGCACATAGCCTGAGCCCCACTGGAATTTGGGGTGCAAGCTGGTCTCCTACAAGTTGTTGACTTTCCTGTGGCCCATAAAACTCAGTCAGTGCCTAGCCTGAATGGCAGAGGCCCATTCAGTTGCAAAGTTATAGCCCCACCCTATCTCCCAGGAATGTTCCCTTGGCAACTGGGAGTAGATGGGTGCTGGCTGGAACCCTTACCTGAGCCCCCCCAGTTGCTGGAGTGGGAGCTCATCTTTGCCGAGTTAGATTTCCCTGGGCAAGTGAAACTCAGTCTGTGCCTCAGCCTGAGCCCCACTGGGCTTTGGGGAGTGAGCTGGTCACCTCCAAGTTGACTTTCCCAGGGCCTGTAAAACTCAGTCCACCTAAATACAATTCATCTTTAAAGAAGACTGTAAATTGTAGGATTGTTGCTTTCATTATTAAGGAATTAGTACAAATTAATTTCTTAACTTCATATATGACAAAATAAGGCATATGAGTCTCAAATTACACAAAGAAATTGATAATTTGTCTAGCAAGCTTTATAACATCGTCTCTTATCTGTATACTACAACAGGCCTTACAGCATATTTCCAAGAAGTGAGGGTAAAAGTGTATTAAGGACACCATCCTCTTAGCTACTTATCTGAAGATCAAGAGACCCATATGGGTTAAGATCCACTTTGTTGGTGGGTGAGAGACAGGCAAATTATCTCAGTCAGTCTTTAAACCTGCCACGAATAGATCATTCACCAGTGGATCACAGCAGTGCAAGAACAGATGAACAGAAACAGGATTTATTAACAAGAGGGCAAGGAACCAAGAGTCCTCAGGGATACCCAGGCCCCTGGATACCTCACAACAGTCATCAAGTCCATATTTCCAACAAGCCTCTTCTTCAGGGGCAAACATTACCAAGTATTCTCCTCAGGTCCAGCCAACACCAACTGCAAGTTTTCAAAAGCTTGCAGCTTTTCTTCTCCCCACCCAGCTGGGTATGTATCTCTTGTTCTCTCTATATGCACTCTTTATGAGCATGCTCACCCTGTGTTCTTCTCATGCCTGTGCTCTTCTTGTGAAGAAGAAGAGAGTTTCACCCCCTTGCTCCACATGATTCACTGAGTCTCCACCTACAGTGGCATCCTCCTCCTTAGCTGCATCTTAGTACAAAGATGGGGCCATAGTCCCTCAATTCAGCCTTGTCACCATGTTACATTCCCCACATCCTCTTCTCTTCACTATATCTGTAGTGAGAACAAGCCTTTACCTTTCCACAAGCATGTAACATCACTTTATGTATATATGCAGAGTATGCATTACATGGATCTCAATATAGGTACAGCAGTTTCCAAGAAATTCTCTGTTATACAAAGAGGTGTATCATATTAGCAGACAGAGCATACTATTACATTGATACAGGTACAGCAGTTTTCAAGCAATTCTCCATTACACAAATAGGTGAGACATGTTACATGCATGTACCATTACACAGTTCAGATCAGCAAAGTCTACAAATACAGTATCAGCAGGTGACAACATTTTTCAAATAGTCAGGTATCCAACAGTTAGTATCCAAGAGTGAAAAAAACAAACCATTTAACTTTGTGGGACTCACTGGGTTCCCAACACATATTTGGTCAGTTGTGGCTACATATATATCTAGTCTGTGCTGATTAGCCTGTTGCTTCTTTCTGAACTTCCAGACCTTCTCCAAATCTAGCTTTTGGTAAACATGCTTAATCTGCTCTGGCAGTTTTAAATCAGATTTGGGTGATTTTTTGCTTCCCTTACTACTAAAAACATGCACACTAATATAACCAGACAGGTATCCATAAACACAAACTCAAAATGCACACAGGGATTTCCATTGCATGCAAGCATGCAATCCATAGCAATGCAAACATTACCAGACTTGCTAGTTTTGAAAGCATGATTACTTTTTACCAAACCAATTTTTCCAAAGCACTACAACCACTTTACAGTGATTAACACACACAAAAAAAAACACCTTCGGCTGGTCCACTATGGGTGGAAATCTCCTCGCTGGCTCCCCAAAAGCTGTTAGCAGGTGAGGACCAGACAAATTACCTCAGACTGACTGCCTCACAAGTCTTTAAATCTGGAACTACCAGGTTTGTCCACCACATATCACAGCATTGCCAGGCCAGGTTAACAGAAACAGTATTAACAAGAGTATAAGGAATCAAGCGTCCTCAGGGCTATCCAGTCTCCTGGACGCCTCACCCCTGTTAAGTCAACACCAAGTCCAGGTTTCCAAAAAGCCTCCTCTCTCTTCAGGGACAAACATTACCAAGTCTTTTCCTCAGATCCTGCCAATATCAAGTCCAGGTTTTCAACAAGCCCCTTTTTGTCAGGGACACACATAACCAAGACTTTTTCCAGTGAGCTGCCCTCTCAGGGACAGACATGACTAAGTCTGTCTTTTCTTCTCCCCAATTGGCTGCGGCCTGGGCAGGGCTCTGACATGGCACCTGATACTTCCAGGCTTGTATTTCTCATTCTTTCTGTATGCACTGGTGTGCTCCCTCTCATCCCATTCTCGTCTCTGCCTGCACTCTCTTCTCACGAGGCTTTACCCCTCGCCCCAAGGGCTTCTCTGAATCTCTGCCCACAGTGGCATCTGTCTTCAACTGCATCTTATTACAAAGATGAGGCCATACCCCCCAATTCAGCCTTATTGCTCTGTTACAATTGGACCATTTAGCTCCAATCAGTTTGTACTTTGCACCTGGCTGGTGCAAGCCCAGACGAACTGGTGATAGGGAGCTTGCTGGGCTCCAAGAGACACAGTCATAGCCAGCCTGTGGTGGAGCAACAGGGTGAGAAAACACTACTGCTGCTGCCAGTTCCCACCAGTGAGGCAGCTCCCACCATTGCAGTGGGGTTCTGGTTTCAGCATAATTCTGGAGATCCAGGGAAGAGTTTCAGTTCAAGCTTGAAAGGTTTGCTAGAAAAATTCCTCATTCTCAAGTGAGGTTCAATCTTTCTTCAATTAAAGCCTTTAACTGATTTGATGGGGCCCACCCACGTTATCAAAGGCAATTAGTTTTACTTTAATTCCATCAATTTAGTCATTTAAATTTTAATATTGCCCAAATAGACACCTTCACAAAAACATCCAAAATAATGTTTGACCAAATATTTGGGCACCATGACCCACACAATTTAATACATAAAAATAACTGTAACAGATTCCAGGCTCCTTCATGAGGAGGAAGTTTATCCTGGGAAAATGAAGCTCTATCATGACACAGGAATGCCATGTTCCCAGTGTAAATAAGCTAGACTGTGGACATTATTTGAAATCAATTATAAAAAGATTGTTACATGATCTGCAAACATGAGGACTCACACATGCGACCACTGATAAGTAACCATTTGGAAAATAAATTAACTTTCTTTTGTTGAGGCTTTTCTCAGTTCACTCCCTACTCCATGTAGACAGTTCAATCTCTAATAAAATATAACTGCAGAAAACAGAAATGCACACTTCCTTTTTCTGGGACTAGAAGACTGAATTCTGACACAGACTCCACCTCGAATCTCACTAGTCAAAGGACTTGGAATTTTCGTGGAAGAGTTTAGGTTATAAAGAACAGAACACTAGACTTGGAAAATATCTTGGGCAAAATAAAAGACCTTTTTGAAGAATCAGAGTAAGGGCATCCATGTGAAACTCTTTTATTCCAAGAAAACACAGGTTAAAGAAAATGTCTAATTTGCATTTTCCTAAGATTTCCTGGAATTGTGTACCTAGAAGGAATATAATGTAATATTAGAAAATATTGCATTGAGAACAAAAGCAGGATTACTAAACTTATATATGCAAAGGAAGCAGTGAATAACTGATAAAAATACAAAGAAATGAAAAAAATCATTTTTCTGAACAAGTTGGAAAAGAATGAAGAGATAAAAGAAATAAATGAATAAAACTATAAGGATATTTTTTTCCATATGTATTTCCACAAAATCAAATGATGCAATTTAAATATAACAGTAATGTTTTCAGGAAATGGATAAATTCTGACAAATCAAGAATTAAATAAAAACAAATATTTTTGTTACAGTCCCTAACCTCTAACCCCTCTCTCCCCCCAAAAAAAATATCAGATCCTTTAACCCCTAGGGAAAGAATTCACCAGAGAGCACTAGGTGAGATTGAACCAGGCAAGGCTTTATTAGAGAGAGTAGAGGCTTTATTAGAGAGTCATGTATAAATTAACAGGTGCTGAGGAGAATTTAGCCTGGATCTTTAAAGAGATTAGGAGAAACTATTTAAAGTGTAGGTCTACCAAGTGGGACAAAAGCAACATCATTGTTCTGTGTTCGGCTATACCCAAGCATGTGCAGACAAGTTACATTCTTCCAACTGCCCAGGGGGCTTCCCAGCATTCTCCCTCTGGTAAATTGTGAGAGAATCTTTACTCGGGATCTAATACTTTTAGTCCAACATGGAACCTTATGGTCAGTGTGGTAGGTCAAATTGTTTGGACATAGCTTTCCAGTCTAAGATTTAGTTCACCTTTTCAAACAGGACATGGAGCAACTCATCCTAACAGTTCCCAATTTCTTTCACCTAGGCTGCTTCAATTTCAATAGAAAGATGTGATTTTTAAAGTAATATGGTACTACTGAGATCAATAATATTTATGTTAACTTTAACAACATGGTTAATGATTATTTAGTGGTTAATGACTCTTGTTCTGACACCAAATCCAACAAGTGGGGTTTCCCACCACTGGGACATGGTAGGGTCTCCTATCATTGAGAAGCAACTCTCAGTATGACAGCTGAGTGTCCTTCCTACAATTCAACTCAATTATGATTACATCTATCCTAGGAGGACATAAGACTCCACAGGCTAAGGGCTCAGTTCTATCATACTTCTTCCACCCTCCACTTCAAATACCAATCTCAAGTTCAGATTGTTACCTGTACTTCTAACCAATCAACTACAAATTAGAGATGCCCATACCCTCCTCTTTCTTTGAATTTCTTGATAGAGCATCTCACAGAAATCAAACGAACATTTTATTTACTGAGTTGTCAGTTTATTACAAAAGGACTAACTCAGGAATAATCAGATGGAAGAGATACAAGAGAAGGAGTAGGGAAAGGGCATAGAGCTTCCATGATCTCTTAGAGTATGCTGCTCTCATAAATTTCCACATGCTCACCAATCAAGAAACTCTGAGATCTTCCTTCTGGGTTTTTTTTAGTCTCCTTGCGAAGGCATGATTGATTAAAACATTGGTGATTGGCCTGAATCTCTAATCCTTGTTCCCTGCCTGGTGGTCAGTGGGGTAGGACTGAAAGTTCCTACACTCTAATCTCAAAGTTGGCTTCTCTGGTAATCAGCCTCCACCTTTAGGATCTTTCCAATAGTCACTTCATTAATATAATAAAAGATAGCATTTTTCTTTTGTTTCTTGGGAAATTCTAAGATTTGGGGAACTATAAGCTGGGAATCATGGACAAATTTCAAATATATATGAGAAATATATTTTGAAAATCTCAGAAAGGTAGCTGGATAAAAAATCAACACACAAAAATCAACAGCATTCATATATGCAAAGAATCAATCAAGAGAAGAAGAAATTAAAAAAAAAAACATTTACCATTACACCAAAGAAAATCAAATAGTTGGGAATAAACCTAACAAAAGATGTAAAAAAACCTATACAAAGAAACTATAAAACATTCTTAAAAGAAATAGAAGATGATGCTAAAAAATGGAAAGATATTCCCTGTTCATGGATCAGAAAAATCAATATTACCAAAATGGCCATACTACCAAAGGCAATCTACAGATTCAATGTAATTCCAATAAAGATTCCAATGACATATTTTAAAGAGATAGAACAAAAATTGCTGAAATTCATATGGAACAACAAAACACCCTGAATAGCCAAAACCCTTTTGACAAACAGAAGAGAGAATGGAGGTATTACTATTGCAGACTTCAAACTATACTTCAAAGCCATAATACTTAAAACAGCATGGTACTGGTACAAAAACAGACAGATCAGTGAATCAGAATTGAATATCCAGAAATAAAACCATTGTATATGGTCAACTAATCTTTGACAAAGGGGCAAAAAACATACCCTGGAACAAGGATTGCCTCTTCAATAAATGGTGCTGGGAAAACTGGATCAAAACATGTAAAATAAAATGGATCAGGACAACACCCTCACACCCTGTACAGAAATGAACTCAAAATTGATAGAGGACCTGGAAGTGAAACCTGCAATGATAAGATACATAAAAGAAAACCTAGACAAAACCCTTCATGAATTTTACCTCAGAAATCCATTTTGGGAAACAATGATGACCAGCAAATGAAAGAAAGCATGTAAACAGTTGGGATTATATCAAACTAAAAAGTTTCTGTAAGGCAAAAGAGACAATAAACAAAACAAAAAGAAACCCAACCAACTGGGAGAAAATTTTTGCCCTCCAGACAAGTGACAAGGGTCTGATAACAAAGATCCACAAAGAGCTCCTAGAGCTCAACAAAAAACAAAACAAAAAACTGAGTCAAAAAATGGGGTGAAGAACTAAAAAGACACTTCACCAAAGAGGAGATGCAAATGGCTAATAGGCATATGAAAAAATTCTCCACATAATTAATAATCAGGGAAATGCAAATTAAAACCACACTGAGATACCATCTTGCTCCAGTAAGAATGGCCCATGTAAATAAAACTGACAACAAAAAGGTTGTAAATGGACAACAAATAAAATGGACAACAAAAAAGGTTGTAAGAAACTCTTACAATGCTCGTGGGAGTGCAAACTGGTCCAGCCACTATGGAAGACTGTGTGGAGTACCCTCAAACAATTGAAAGTGGACTTACCATTTGACCCAGCAATCCCACTACTGGGAATCTACCCAGAGGACATGAAAACATTAATTCAAAAGGACACCTGTACATGCATGTTTATTGCAGATCTGTTTACAATTGCCAAGATTTGGAAACAAACCAAATGCCCCAAAACAGATGATTGGTTAAAAAAAAAAATGTGGTACATATACACGATGGAATACTACGCATCAATCAAGGAGGACAAACACATGTCATTCACAGCAACATGGATGGAACTAGAAAGACTCATTAGCAGAAATAAGTCAAAAAGAAAAACAGAAATATAGGATGGTCTCACTTACATGATGGATATATGGAAAAACAAACGAACAAGAAAAAATAAAAACAACCAATTGGACTGAACAATGGAGCAAGAGAGGAGGAGGAGGGGGAAGAAGGCAGGAGAGGGAAGAGCACAAACGATCAGGATGGTTAACAAGTTGTTAGCGAAGTGGGAAAGTCCTGGGGTACACAATAATGCAATAATGTGACATAAATATAAATACACATATATATGCAAATTTAAAAAAATATAAATTAAATTAAAAAAAACTATCAGAGAGAGTTGACATTCTCTATGGATATCTCTTCTATTCTCCATTATATATTCCCAGAAATAATAATTAATACACTGGATCTAATGTTTGCCATTCCAGTGGTATTTGAAACTTTTAAATCACACATCAGTAAATAATATATTATTTTGTATGGTTGTAATTTTGTAACTATGGTATTGTAATATGTATACCTATCTATGTAACTTGTTTTCTTCCCACATTTTTTTAATTATTTAAAAAAAATTTAAAAATTACACACCTAGTAGAAATCGTATTAGCAGAAACAAGTCAAAAAGATAAAGAGAGACACCAAATGGTTTCACTATTATATGGGACTTGGGAAAGATAAACAAAAAGCTATGAAGAAAAGTAAAAAACAAAACAAATAAACAAACAAAAAAGGTAATAACCAAATTGAAGAACACAACTCCAGGTTGGGGGGGGGTATTGGGACAGAGGGGCAATGATCAGGGAGGGTGGGGGAGTGAATACTGGGAATTACAAAGATGTAAAATTTGTATTTAAATAATTTTTTTGATGTTAAAAAAATAAAGAGGGAAAAAATTTAAAAAATTGCTTTTCTTATAAATCACAATATTGTACTGGTCTAGGAAGGCACAGAGTCTATAGGAAAAGCATCTTGTTGAACTCTCATTTGGCAAAAAATTGAAAAATTGCTATTACTACAAGGTGCTATATGATAATAATTATGGACTCCTATCCCTGTGCTTTGCCCTTTTCCTTGTGTCTCTAAAATACCCCCTCCCCACTCTGTGTAGAGTATATGTCCTATTCGTTGACACTGGGTTAGCCACTGGAACTTTAGAAATGTGAAAATGACAGGGACATGAGAGAAATGCTTGATGTTCCTATATGCTCTGTCTCTGTCTCTCTCCACGGCCTTTCCCATGAATAAGTAGACTTCTGAATAATGAGATAGTTGGATCAAAGCTCAGTAGCTAAATTATCCCTTTTGGGGGGCTATCATAGAAAAACCTCCAGAACCTAACCACCTAGCAACATGAAGTGATCACTAAAGGAAGACTGAGAATGACATTAGAAAAAACTGTCCCATTCATCCAACTTTCATGAATTAATTACCTGTTATTGTTGTTGTAATGCTCTGAATTTTAGAATGCTTTTCGACACATCATTATTGCTTCAAGAGATAACTGATATACAAAGAAATCAAGGTACTCATTATTCCAGCAATCATGACCATAAGAATTATGCAAATTTGAAAATCCAGTCAAGCTATTTTTCTGAACCTATCTTTTATTTTTGGGGTTATCATCAGTAAAGTGCTTAGAATTGGTTGGTACCTATGGGTGGTTGATTTAAGAATAAGTTAATATAAGCAGTGTTAGGGAGAAAAGCAGTTTTTTATTCACTATTCATCTTAGGTTTTTTGACTGGTACTCACTTATCAGACTGACAAAATACAGATTAATGAGAGAAAAAAATTTAATATATAAGCAGCACGAGAGTTTGACCAAAAAAATGAGATTCAGGCAAGATGTTATAGCATGAACCTGTAATCCCAGTTACCTGGGAGGCTGAATCTAGGGATCACTTGAGTTCAAGACAACTCTGGGCAACATAGGGAGACCTAATCTATTAAAAATAAAAATAACAATAATTAAAATAAAATTTAAAAGTGAGATTCAGTAAATGATAGTGTGATTGAGGCTTCTATACCTCTTAGGCTAAACAAATTAAAGGACATTTAGGTCTCAGGGTAGGCTAAGACTATGGGGAGGAGACCAGGAAATGATGACAAGGATTGTTTTGTTAAATTTGTCACACACAATTTAATGATTTCTGCAATTACTAAGAGCTGTTAAGAGTTCTCTCTTTCTCCAAACAAAAGGGAAACATCTCTACAAATGGATATTTCCTTTCCAAAAAGAAGCCGTGGACCTTTTTTAAGTGATGTTCTTTTGTCTACTGGTTCTCAATGACTTTTAGTTCAAAATAGACCATGTGTATATTTTGGTGTGGATATTCTTATACCCTTCACTAGAAATATCTCTAAAGAAAAAAATTAATTTGTGGTAGAGAATGGTATGGAATCTAAGACAAGAAAGAATGTAGCCAATTGAATAGAATATAAAAAAATGCTTCTAAGAAATAATAATCTGTAACATAACCTGATTTTCTCATTTCACTTTCTAACTATGTACTTGTTTTTACTAGAATCGATACATTTAACCATTACACACTTGCACATATTCCAGGTGTAATCCCAAATCAAGAGCCTCTATTGAGTCTTCAGTCTACTAAATCAGTTCTTCATCTTTTGATGAAGATCTTTTAGCATGTTCTGTTGTTATAGTCTAGCTATAAGGAAGACTGTGCACATTTGCGATAAATGATAGCTGTTTAAGGATCTAGATTGTTCTATCCTTATAACTGAAGCCCCAATTCTTGGTCTTATATAATAACAGCAAATTGAAATGAAGAAATCAAAGGTATTATTTTTAAATGACATGAAATGTTCTTTGGACTGTAGCTTTTCCAAAAGGATGGATTCTGATTCCTTACCTCCTTATGATTCCTTATAATGCTTTACAATTTTAAGAACCATCACAAAAATAATTAGAAAGCAGTGTAAGTGTGCATGTTTGATATTGGTACAATGCCCAATGGCAGAATCAATAAGGAAATATATCAAGAGAATAATAAATGTGATATAGTAAAAACTGAGAATGAGTGCATTACAAAAACTGAAGTCAAAATGAAAAGCAAATAACAAATGAATAAAATATTAATGTACAGACAAAGGTTTGATATCTTTAATATAAGAGAAAACCTTCTAAAATAATTAGAAATGATAAATTGTAGGGGGGAAATGGACAAATCATATCAACTTTTATTTCACATAATAAAAAATACTATGGCAAATAGGCATATAAGGCATTCAAACTCACGAGCAATAATGCAAATTAAGACTTGTTTCTTGTCAAATACAGTACTGAGACTGAATTTACCATTACACCTGAAACAATTCAATAAATAAATATATATGTGAAATAACTGTTTCAAGACACTGGATAGCAAATAATGAAGGACAATTATCCCTGTAAGATAGTAAAATATTAATAAAATTCTGTGATTCTCTGGGTTACTAACTGTAGCATTTCCAGTATGAGGTACATGGAAGGCAACCCACACAGAACAACAAATTTGCAGAGTTGAGACAAAAATGACAGCTCAGGGTACAAAAGGATATGTAGAGTGCATAGGATGGAATACTAGAGAGAAACTAACAGAAGTCCAGAAATCAAGAAATCTGTAGAGAACCCTCCTTGAGTATTAAACAGAGTACTAATCAGATAATGTGTGACAGGAAATTATGCAAAGCAGCAAAGACATTTGGATGGATCAAATTACTGAAGGTACTCAGATAAAGCAGGGAATAATGCCTGTTTTCTCTAGTTTTGGAAAACTTGTAATTCATTGACATTGGGTAAACAAGTTAGAAAGAGCATGTCTCAATACAAGGGAATAACTGGCTTCAACAAGGGTTAGGACACACAAACCCCAACATATGGCAACTCGGTATATGGTATATTTTAAACTGAAGGAGTATAGAAGTATACTTTGTTTGCTCAATAAGTGAAGTTGAAATATGCAAGATATCAAAAAGACCCAGTATAAACTTTTAAGGGTGAGAGCTATAATACATGACATTAAAAGTACACTGGATGGGACTAAGAAAATATTAATCATTGCAGAAAAAATATTAATTGAACATGAAGACATAATAAGAGAAGCAATCAAAAATGAAAGAGAAAACAGGGGAATTTAAAATATAAAACAGTCTGTGTGCAAAAAGAAAAAAGCTAAGACACATCCCACATTTTATATAAAAATTTACTCAAAATGGCTCAAGGACCTAGTTGGAAATTATAAACCTCTAAAACTTCCAGAAGAAAGTAAGGCAGAAATCAGTATGGTGCTGAATTTTCATATGCAAGTCCAAAAGCATGTTCAATGAAAAAAAAATAAAACTGACAAGCTGGACTTCATCAAAATTAAAAATGTTATTCTGCAAAAGAAACTTTAAGTATATGGAGGTAGGAGAGCAAGAAAAGCCATGGAAAATATTTGCAAATCGCATATCTGACAAAAGACTTGCATTCAGAATATCTAAAGAACTCAACACAAACAACCCAATTGAAAGTGGGCAAAAGATTTAAACAGACACTTCACCAAAGAGGATACACAGATGATAAATAAGCATATGAAGTGATGCTCAACATCACTTGCTATCAGGGAAATGCAAATTCAAATCACAATGATACAACACCATACAAAGATTAGAAAGGTTAAGATGAAAGTGATACCTAACAACACCACATTACACAAAGCAGTTGGCATTATTAGACACTGATGGTGGGAGTGGGAACTGGAAAATGATTTGGTATTTCCTTATAAAGTTAAGCATATATTTACCATATGTTCCAGCAATGCCACTAATAGGGAGATGCCTTAGAGGAAAAAAAAAAACTCAGAAGCATGAACATGAATATTCATAGCAGTTGTAATTATCATTTCTAAAAATTGGAAATAACCCAAAAGTTTATCAGCAGTTTAAAAGATAAATAAGCTGTGGCATAGTCATACAACAGAACTTCACTTAGATATAAAAAGGGGAAAATTATTGATACATGTCACTATATATGTGATTCTCATAGGCATCTATAGTGTGTGGAAGTAAAAACCAGTCTCCAAGATTATAGACTGTATGAGTTCATTTATGTGATGTTTGGAAAAGTCAAAATTATTGGTATAGAAAACAGATCAGTGGATATCAGTGATTAAATGGAAGGAGGTTGAAGTACACAAGAAAGATATTTTAGGTAGTGAAAAAGTTCTGTATCTGATTATGATATGTTTTACATATCTATACATGTGCTCTAACTCATGGAATTGCACACATACATATATACAATGAAGTACTACTGTATAACCATCAAGATGACTAAATTGCAAAAATCTGAAAGTTCCAAGTATGTGTAGTGATTGCTCATGTGTTATTGGTAGGATATATCCTGTAAAGTCATTTTGTAAAACTCTCAAAAACATTTATTAAATTTAAACATATAAATATCTTATTATCTAGCACTTTGATTCCTCCATATACATAGGATTTAAACACATACATATATTCATACATATACAGGCCTAAGAATGTTCTTACTTCAAAAATGGAAATTGCTCAAATACTCATCAACAAAAAGAGCAAAATAATCAGTGGAATATTAATATAATGAAAACTATACAGCAAATAAAATCAATAAACTGCTACAGATAACAAATAGATGGATCTCTGAAATATAATGCTGAATATGAAGAAAAGAGCATACAAATAAATGTTTATCATATGTTTTCATTATTTAAAGTCTGTCTCCAAGAAGGGAAAATATATTATAAGTCAGGATAGTGACTATTTGGGGGCAGGAAGTAAGATTTTTTAGAGACTGGAGTATGATGACATTGAAATTGGGTGAAAAGAAAAAAAAAAGACTTTTTGACTTGAACTGAAACACCTATACCTGCTTCTCCCTAGGAAGCAGGCTACAAGTAGTTCACTAGCATTATCACTGTTCACCTACTATTGGTATGCAAAAATCAGCTACCAGCTTCTCTCAGCTCTCTTCCCTTCTTTTAGACCTAAAAAGAAAAAACTTAGAAACAGTTTAAACTTTAGACCAGTTTGCCTCAATTTACCCTCTTCTAAACTTCCGTGGGTTCTATCCACCATCCCCAGCCTTCTCAACCAAAATCCCAAGTCAAAGCAAGACTCTCAGAGTGCTGACTAATTTATTTCTAACGAAGTGATTTCCTAATTATTACAAAAGAAACATGTAAGTAAAACTCCAATTACTTTAACATTGTCTAAAACCTTTCTCAACATTGTCCAAAGTCCTTTCCCAGATTGCCTAAAAATCCTAAGTCTCTCAATCCTGATCATCTCACCAACACCAGAGTTCATCGCCGCATTTTCAAAGACATCTTCCTTTGGCGTTCTCCAACTCTTCCATGCCGTCTTTTCCTTGTCGTCCTCCTCCAGGTAGTAGAAGAAACTTCATGGTACCGGACCCAGCAAAGTTCACTTTCTTTTCAGGTCTGACTTTCGCATGGCCTCTCCCAGACACAAGTTAAACTCAGCAAAACAAACTCCAACATGGAGTTCAAATTTCCAAACTTCTTAACTGCCTTTAGCATACATGCTTCTAGCCTGGGTCCACCAAAGCCTGCAAGCCCCAGGCCTTGACCACATGGTCAAGCTCACATGGTTCACATTTTCATCCCACAAAATGGCAGAAACCAAACCTGAATCTGAATCTGAATTCTAATCAGAATTTGAATCGATTCTGTCTTTCTTTGTTTCAAACCTCTTCATATATCCTTATTTCCTGCTAAGAGAACTGCTGAGGTAGGAAGCCCAGTTAGGCCTGCATGTTAATTCAAACCCTACCTAGCTCTTAGTAACATTAACAATTGCAAAGCAAGAGACAATGGCACCTGGGGGGGGTAGGCACCTCCTATCAACATAATGATACAGAATAATTTCTATGATGCTGATAATATTTTTTTTCATATCTGGTGGTGAACTTTAAAAGAAAGAGCATAATAGATTGTCATGTATAAAAGTGCTAATTTTATTTTTCTATCCTCTGATCATTTGCTTTTATATCAGCAAAGTGAAAAGATTTTCATTTACCAGTAGCAATAAGATAAAAACATAAATACTGCCTACGAATACCAATAGTAAATATAGACCATGGCAACTGCATTGTCCACAGTAGAACTTCCACATTGAGGGAGCCATTACCCACTACTCATTTTGAGACATAATAGGTGTGTAGCCCTTATGGAAAGAGACTACCATAAGAATTCTTTAACTTGATTCAATTGACATGAATAATTTGAAAACAAGAATAGGGAGCTGGGGTAGAATTTCCATTATGATCCATTTGCAAATTAGTTTGAGGCAAAAACAGTTCTGAGCAGAAACCAAAGGTGAAATTTTCTTGAGCATTCCTCACATTCTTTGTACTTAAGTGTCTCAAAGCACCTGGTTTAATCATTTCAAGATCTCAACGATTTTGGGGCAGCATTCCAAACCTGTCAGTGTAGATGTTTGCTTCTTTATTCTTAATAACTGCCAATACAAATAAATCTGAATTTATTTCACAGAAAGAATATAAGATAAACAAAGAAGAAAGGAGGGAGAAGCATGATTCACAGGAAGGAGTCCTAAAAGAATGGATGAAATGGAAGTGTTTTTTTTTTTTTATAATTTGAAATGATGGCTGGGCATGGTGGCTCATGCCTGTAAGCTTCAGCCTATGAAGCAGCCAGGGCTAGGGATCGTGGTTCGAGTCCTGCCTGGGGCCCATAACGAGACCTAGTTCCAAAAAAATAGCTGGGCATGGTGGCGCGCGCCTGTAATCCCAGCTACCTAGGAAGCTGAGGCTGGGGATTGCTTGAGTCCGTGGTACCCTGGGTAACGAGAGCCTGTGGCTCCATGGGCAAAAATAGCGAGACCTGGTCTCAAAATAATAATAATAATAATAATAATAATAATAATAATAATAATAATTTGAAATGATAATGATCAAAAGTTTCAATCATAGAGGCATTTATCTTCGTACCAAAAGTTATTCAAAGCATCATACAATATGAATAACAGTAAATTTCCTATAATCATCTTAGTGAAATTAAAGAAACCAAGTATCCAGATGAAAACCTTAGAAGCTATAAAAGAGAAAAAAATAGAAGAGGATACTTTTCTATAAAAATGGAATATACTTCATCAAGGTGGTATTGGAAAGACATTCTTTGATTAGGATGGTTCACAGATGATGAGGTGGTGGGAGAACCTCAGGGTAGACAATGTTGTAATATGTGTGAGTATGTGCAATCAATTAAAAAATAAAATTATAATAAAAAAGACATTCTTTGATCTTCAGGCACATTTTATAAAATATTAAGTAGGAAAAGTAAAAAAAGTATATTGAGTTAACAAGAAAGATAAACATCTCAAAAAATGAAGCATGAAAGAGGAACTATATTAGTAAGCAGTGCTATAATCAAAAGCTAGGTGGGTCTTAGAGCTAAAGCCAGAGATGAAAAGAATTTAATAAAGTAAAGTGACAATTAGACATCTCCATTTATGTAGGGGGCCAGAATTGAAGTTTTCCCTGAAACTCTCCTTCCTGAAAGGAGATTAAAAAGTGCTTTTACCAGTTCCTAGCTAGGTTTTCAGTTCATAAAACACAGTAGACGCAAGGCATTAGAAGACATAGAGAAAGTTGCCAGCAATCTCTGAAACTGAATCAGCTATATTCCCAATATCACCAAGGGATATTTAACTAAGTATCAGATCTGATCTACTCTTAGATGGGGAATCAAGGCTGTTTGAGTGAAAGGACAAGACAGGAGAGCCAGAGAGTAAAAAACAAGTGAATAACCTCCAGTGGACCTCTCTTACTTGGATGGGCTGTGACCATCCTCAGCCTTGTCAATGAGCCACAAGCCATGTGACCACTTCTCCTAACATCAGGCTTGACCTGAAGAGGGTAACTGCTCTCTAACTCCTTAGTGGTTTTGGTACTCTTTCCAACAGTACACACTAGTGGTTTTGGTGAATACCGTGTCCTTTAGGCCTTTCTGAGGCATATAAACTTCTGGCAGGTCTTCTGGTTTCACATAATCTAGCTATTCCAGAATGCCTATATCCTTGAATTTTTAATTCCTTCTCCCTTCGCCATGGCAATGCAGGCGCTTTCACTTTAATAAGGGCCATATTAATTTAATTGGCTTCATACCAGTGGCAACTTTGCTTGCTTCATCCCCTGGGGCTCTTCCTTGGGTACTACTTCCTTAGGCCTCAGTGGAACCTCGTCAGTGAACTGTTTATATTGTACTATATTCTGGCCCACCTGATAAAGTACCTCAAAAGCTTGCTCATGTGGATTCTCCTGACAATTAATAAACATTAGCCAATGTTTGCGGCTCCTTGTGAGCGCATTTTTTTCTTCCTTTACTAGGTCCAGCATGACTCCAGCCAGTGTATGATGGAATTGATGCCTAGTTTTCCATCTGGCCCTCAGGAAAGCAGGTGGAAGAAGTTTCTAAGAAGAAAAACTTTTTCCCTATAGGGGAAGGAGTTCTACAGTGTTTTTCCCAACAGTGGAACTGATACCTTTTAAGAAAGTATGTTGGGATCATAATCCTCAGGGACATTTACCCAGATTTTTGAAACTAGGGCCTTGACCCTAACCTTGACATATCTTGCGTGAACATTGTCTTGTTTTTAAAGCTCCTCTGCATTCATTACCAGATCCTGATAATTCTGTTCAGATGCTATATGTGTAAGCTAACAAAGAAGCCCACTGGTTCTCAAATTTAGTGTTTATTTTTAAATATCTTTATTTGCTCACTATCATTCTGTAGGATCTCAATAAAATTTAGTAATAATTGTGCAAGTTCATTGTCCCTATCTATATGCATATATATAGTATATACCTATCTATCTATGTACATACATATGTATATTGTTCATTGACTATCTTTCCAATAACTATAGCAATATTACAATACATTATCAGAGTGTTCTTCATCAGAATGATTTCCTAAGTCATTGTCAATAAAAAATACCTCACAAACCAGTTGAGATAGGAGCAATAATATGATTTTGAAACCCTACCTTAATACATGTTTTCTTTTACTAGTTTTGATTTGATAACGAACTGTGACATTTGATACTCTTTGACAAACAGATGCTAAAATAGAATTAGAAGTATAAGAGATTTATTGTGGTTAATACCTTTGAAAAGTAAGGAGAAGCAGGGAAAAGACTACACAGGAAAGACATTCATGCTGCCGTGAAGATCTGACACCTGATGAACAGGAGTAAGGTACTATGTGGGAAGAGGCACAGACTGAGGTGCATCTCTAAGGAAATAATGGCCATCATGGCCAGTGCAACAAGATACTTCAGGACAAAGACTGACTATGCTTCTAGAGTTCTGCCTTAACAACCTATTGTGTTAAGTCCATGGCTAGAGCTGACCAGGAAGAGTGTTTCCTTGACTCATACATTGCAGTGGGTCTCAAACATGCAGGAGGCTATCATTTTACAGTACTCCTCTCATCAGTTTTTTTCTGAATGGAGATTACAGTGGTCCATTTTTATCATTGTCACATGATTTGAAAATGTTATTTAAAAATGATAATGTTCAAAATAACAAGAAAAGTTACAGCAAAAATTCTAACAAATATGTGCTAGGTATTTATGGAAAAAATATGAACTATATGGAAGAATGTAAAAGAAATTCTAATTAAATGGATACAGACCATGTTCATGGAAAAAGACAACTCAATAAATAAAGCATCAATTTTGCCTGTTCTGACCTTTGAATTCAGTGCCATCACAATTGCATCATACAACAAAATTTGCCAAGATAATCCTAAAATACACATGAATTTTTGGGTGTGTTTTCACTACCCACCAAAAAAAGTTCAGAGACCTTTCATAAACAATGCTTCTACTTCAGGAATGTTCACATAAAATAGCATTAAAAATAATCAAATCAATAGCCATGTATTTATGGGGTAAAATTGTGCTAATACTATTTTTAATAATAGGTCATGAAAATAAAGAGTTGAGAAATAATGCAGAGTCATCAATCCAAATTTATTATGAAAAATTAATTATATGCATTAAATATATTTATCAAATATACTCATGAGAAAGATTTTTTTTGGTAGGATTAAGAATAATTTTTGAGACTTTGTAACTATGATCATTGTTTCAAATGTTCAATAAAGAACGTTTAAAAAAATCAAGTTAATAAAGAAACTAGAGCAGTGTGAATCATCACCTTAGCAGATATCAAGACTTATTACTAAGATTGAGTAATTTATCACAGGAAGGTGATTTAAGCACGACCACAGAACTTAATGGAAGTGATAGTCATCAAAGCTGATGCCCCATAAATTGTTATATTTCTTCATTTTCCACTTCCTTTAAATACACAAAGTATAAATACATCTCAGAGCAGAAAATGACCTAAATTCTCACTGATCCTCTGCCCTATTTTATTTAATCTTATATCACTAACTAGTTCAGAGAATCTCCATAAACAATCATGCTTCTATTTCAGAAGTGTTACAAAAATTGGATCTATTTTATAAAGCCGTAGTCAGCAAGAACAAGTCAATGACACTTGTAGTGAGAGAGAAAAAAGAATCATTGCCCAAATCAATAATTTTGCCTCCAATTCAGTGGTATAATGAAAGTCTGTCTCTCCACAGGCTATCTCCAAGCTCTCACTTAATATTTTATCTCACTGGTCTCTGATGTTATTTTTTCTCTGTGGATGATAATTTCAAAATTTTGCCATAGCTTTCTATTTAAAAAAATAAATAACCAATATAATGAACAAGTTACAATATTATTTAAAATAAACACCAAAGAAAATAAAAAAATCTAAATGTAAAAAAAATCTAAAATTTCAAAATAACCTATAGAATTTAAATAATTTTAATTTAATTTACTAATGTAAAATTTAATAAGATTTCAACAGTGACCTTAGGGAATCTTCTAACATAGAGTGGACGTGTACGAGAAAGAAAATTGATGTAATAAGACACTAGGGCTTACAAATAATTGTTTAAGTTTCCGATCTCACGGTATGACCAAGGTCAGGAGACAGCTGCAGGGAAATAAGCAAGTGTGCCTAGGAGAGAGGATGGATAGAGAGGAGGTGATGGCCCAGAAGTGTAGAATGCAAGGATAGATCAAGGCCAGTAAATAGCAGCTCAGAACAAACAGAAATGTAAAACTGCCCCTGCCAAGAGAAAACAAAGAAACCCCCAACTCATAACAGCAGCCTCCTGAACCCCAACAGTGGCAAACTAGAGTTCTCCCTTGGCAACAGGAGCTGTGCTGCTGCCTCAAATAAGTTTTGCTTCCCCTTGCCTCAAATAAACTCCTACTGTGCAAACTCCACTGTCTTCTTTCCTGCTTTCAACTGCCTACTGGCTACCAGTCCCTTCTTCAGTCTGGGGAAGCCAAAACTCGTGGGTGAAGTGACAGTTGCCTCTTTCAAAACTAACCTAAACTTATTCTAATACAATAAATGTATCCATTTTACTGACTTTCTCAAAAAATAAAGTTGTGGACATTTCGGATGTAACAGTTTTATTTCCTATACCCACATTTTCTGCTTTTGCTTCTTTTCCTTTCTGCTTCCCTTAGGTTTAATTTTGTGTTCTTTTTACAACCTACTTGATAATTTAATTTCCTTGGCTAATAATATAAATATCTAGGGCTACGTTTTTTTCTGTGTAATGTTTTATTTTGTTACTGATATATAGCTTTCATATAGTTGCAATTATACATTTTCTGAAATCATTTTTCTCTTAAATCAATTATTTAGGAAAGAAGTTATATTTTACTTTAAAGGTAGTATTTTTTTAGTTTTCCTGTTTTTGTTGTTAACTTCCACTTTTATATTATTTTGATCAGGAAATGTTTTTTTTTCCTTTTTCTATATCTGCCAAAGTAAGTCAACACTGTGTATCATATTACACAAATCTTCTAAACTCCTAGGTTTTTTCCTTTTTATTTGTTCTAATCTGACATATATAGAAGATTGACCCCAACAATTATAGAGCCTGCAGTACTTACAAGGGCACATAAAACATTCACCAGATTTACCATACATTGGGTCATAGAACAAATTTCAAAGGAATGAAATTATGCAGGATACGTGGAAGTAAGTCAGACATCATTAACAAAAATATAATCAGAAAATTCCCTTATACTAGGAAATTTAGCAACATAAATTTAAAAAGACAACCAAAGAAAAAACTGCAATAAAAAATTAAAGAAGATTCTAAAGTAAATAATAATTAACATACAAGCAAACTTATAAAATGCATCTAAAGTTTTATATATAAAAGAACTTATATCCATATATTTATATATGCTGATAATTCTTGTGGATATTTGAAAAAGGGGTAAATTAAGTATATTAAACACACATTGAGCTATCACAATATATCTACTGAATGACTAGAATGAAGAATAAAAATGCCAGGTGTTGAGAGGCTATAGAGCAATTAGAACCTTCATACATTGTTGATCCTACTGCGAATCTATAGACTTTTGAAATTAAGGAGATTTTGCTATTTGCCACATATTCTCTCTCTCTCTCTCTCTCTCTCTATATATATATATATACATATCAAAAGAAATATGTACATCCATGCATCAAAATTCCTATACAAGAATGTTCATAGCAACATTGTTTGTAACTGCCAAATCCATGAAATAGCTCAGATATCCATCAGTAGAGTGGATAAATGAATTGAGTATTTTTATGCAAAATACAGCAATAAAAAATTAATGCACTACTGCTATGTGCAATATACTGATGAAGTGCTTACATAAACACAGTGTTGGACAAAAAAGAATACATACTACACAATTTCATTTATATAAAACCTGAACAAGGCCAAAAATACAGGCACAATTAATCTTTGGGGCCAGGAATTACAATGGTGGTTACCACTAGGGAGGAGAACAGGATTAATGCCTGCAAGGGATCCCAAAGCAATTTTCCCTGTGGAGCATTGAGAACATTCTAGTCCTTCACCTGGATGGATGATATTTCATATTGGAATCAGCTCTTGAGTCAAAAACCTATGGTTTGTATCCTTTGTTTTCTGTATCCTGTATTTCTTTTAAAATAGTGAAGAAATGTATTGAAAATGACCCTTTTATAGTCAGATATGGATAGGTTCTGAATTGCATTTGAGTTGTAGAGACAGAATGAAAGGAATGCTGAAATTGAGAAAACAAGGGGGAACAGTTCAAATTTGCAAGCACCACTATATTAGCTCTAGTTAGATGTTTGAACATATGCTTTGAAAAGGGAATAATCAGTTCCATATTTTAGGGCTCTGAAATGTCTTTACTTAACCACATTCCTGACACTGAGTAAGAGGTATTTTCCCCCTCCTGACACCAAATATGTGAGATCTCTTCCAACACCATTTCTTCAACTCTGACACCAAATATTTATCCTGTAATTCACTTCAATACTGGTGCTGTTACAGGGGTATCTGCATAAAAGTGGTAGAAGCATCATAGTGCTGTGAATAAGTGCCATTTTCTCTGCCCCACTTAAAAGCAGCTGCTTTGCGTTATTAAATCCTAGCTTACCATAAACAAGACTTCCTGAGCAGGGGAACTGAAGGGTGGAGTCAAGCAAGTCATACTGAACATGTAATTGAAAACTTGTGGGCTGGTGCTCACTGGTTTCTGTGGTCCATCTTGAACCCTGGAACTTTGAAAGGAACTTGGAGTAGATACTCAGAGATGCTGACAATAACGGTCATTATCTTAATTTACACTTTGATCTTGCTTCTATTTTCCTAGACTTGCCTGACACTTTTTGCCCCTTTCTTGTGTTTCCCCACTAGAAGATGCCTTGACCTTGTGGCAAGGTTTTGGGTTCCATCAACCCTGCTGTGGATTGACCCACAGGGGATGGGTATTCTAGGTTGTTTCTTTGGGAAAAATATCCCCTTTCCTCTTTCTTCTCTATGTACAGTAATGCTATTAAAGAATCTTTCACACTAAGAACTTGCTTTGCCTTTGTGTGCCTAGATTGCCAGGTTCCTTTAGAGAGTGCAAATTTGGGGGTCCCTGGACACCTCTTGGCCACATCTAATAACTACAGATAAATATTTTTTATAAAGGAAGAAAGGAGATATAGAAGAGAGGAAGGAAAAACAGAAAGAAACAAAAATGAAACCATCCAAGTATGTGTAAAACCAAAACAGGATGGGCTCAGGATATGTCCAGGCAAGCCAGGGAATGATCAGGTAAACACAGACATACTTATCTCTACTAAGAAACTAAAACCTGGGATTTTTTAGGGATTGAAACTCAACCAATCACTCTTCACCCAATATGCATATTACTTGAGCAATCAGACCCTGACTGACTTTCAGCATAATTTGCGTAGCAAACCTGAATGTAAACTATCCAGTCTCTTCACCCTCCCTTTCCTCAGAAACATAATTCCAGTGCTGTTTGGGTCTATGTCTTCTGTATTGTGGTCTGAAAGCCCCAAATAAATGTCTCTTCTTTGTTCCAGCTTGACCAGGTTTGGGTTTGTTGTTTAATGCTCCCCAAAGCAGCATAGATCTCATAGATTAAGAACTCCATCTCACAAGACTGACTCCACTTCAGAGAGACACTGCTTTCAAGTTGTAGGTCCCCAATTTAGTCATGCTCTTGTCTGACTTGGTTATAAATTGGGACATCACATGACTCCTCTGCCTTAAGTTCAATAATTTGCTAGACCAGCTCATAACTCAGGGCAGTGCTTTACTTACTGTTACCATTTGTTATAGAAGACACAACTCAGGAACAGCAAAATGGAAGCAACTTACAGAGCAAGTTGTGGGTATAGAATTCCCAGGTCCTCTAGCACCACGATAGGTTCACCAATATGGCAGCTCTCTGAACCCCACTGTTTAGAGGTTCTTATATGAACTTAAGAACATAAGCATGCTTGTATGAGGGCACAAAGGAAATCATCCTGTACCCCTCTTGGTTCTTCTATGCTGACAAGTAGTCAGATAAGCTATTATATGTATTGACATTGTAATAATCCCAAGATGTTATAGGCATTTATACTATAATGGCACTGATTGGTGTAGAGATCAGAGTAAGTTGAGATAGTGATTTAAGTTAACAACTTAAAAGATAGCTCTGGTTTAGGAAGACACTGATAAGCAGTTATACAAAAGAAAAAGACAAAACCTGGTTATGCCCAGAAGCCCTGCCTAAATTAACAGGTGATCCTGATAATATGCCTCTGAAAACTGCTGTGAATGTAGACATTGAATTTAAGTCAATTTGAGATTCTTCAGGACTCCTTGCTCATGATACTGAAGCCTTTTTGAGGTGTTGGAGAAAGACATGGGGACTCTCACTATGTGAAGTAGCCTTCCTCTTCCTGTAATGGATAGCTCCCAGAAAGTCCCCAGACCTGGTGCACCTGTTCACAAGCCAATCTCGTGATCCTTGCCAAGAGGTTCATGACTTCCCTCCTTTTGTTGCTAACGGGGTTGTATGCTTCCATTGTAATGTGGATCTCCCCTTGCCAATAAATTCATATTGTGGATCTGTTGCACAGTGATCTCCACAAAAAGGGAAGGTTCCAAGTTCCCTGCCCCACATAATGAAGGGTGGGGCTGAACACAGAGGAGAAGCTGAAGAAGACCTGGAAGAGAGGAGACTTGAAAAAACACTTGGAGAGGACACATGAGAGACATGTAAAGGAGGGTGTGCTTGTTTCTCAGTCTTGGAGTTGTACCAGGAACTTGGGGGCATGGAAGGAGACATGTGAAATTAAGATATGTAAAGACATATAACAGACATGGGTGAGAGACCCATGGGGAGGCTGGCAATAGCAACATTTAATTTAATTTGTACTGTCAATTTTCTCTTTTCATCCTAAACTTACCTGCCCCCCTTTCGATGTCCTTGTCAGAAGGTGACTTAACCTTGTGGCAAGCATTGAGGCCCCAGTGGGCCCACGTTGGATCAACCCTATTTGGTTGGGCATTTACTCATAAGGGGATGGTTCACTTTGAACATTTCATTGAGAAACTGTTTTAACTGCATTCCTTCTCTTCTCTCTGTTGCACACTAATTCTATTCAAGTTCTTTTCTATTGAATGTTTTACGTACTAAGAATAGGTCTTGTCTTTAGATGACAGATGGTAGACATTATTTAGACTCTGCAAGTTTTGTAGATGTAGGAGTACCCCTCATCTTGTCTGCTAATATTTCTATCTCAAGGTCTTTGCATTTGATTTTCCTGCAACATGGAATTCTCTTTCTACAGATGCTTGTTTCCATCTCTGGGGCAGGTGAGCACAAAGTGAGCATAAGGTGAATTCACTGTACTAGAAAAACTGGAACATGTTCAAAGACTAAAGAGATCATGTCAAAGACACAGGAGTTGACTTGAAAGGTTCCCTGGGACAATCTAGGCCAAAGAAATTGTGAGTCAATAGGATGAGTTGCTCCAAACCCTGCTTGAGCAGATCAACTGAATCAGGACTTAAGGTTAGCCCTGTCCAAACAATTTGGCCCACCACACTGACCACTTAACATAGCCTCCATTCTAGACAAAAAGTGTAAGACCCTAACAAATAATTTACTAATTTCATAATTTCCTTGAAGGAGAAAATCAAGGCATGTAGTTGGAGAGTAACCAGCCTGCCCATACCCTGGTGTAGTCCAACCCAAAACAAGCTGTGACTCTGTTCTTCTCCTCCCTGCCTTGTACACCTGTCCTTTAACTGTCTCCTCCGAACTCCCTTCAAAGAGTTGGGTTAAACACGCCTTTCCAGTGCTGGATCCCTCATGCATTAGTCTCTCGCATAAAACCTTGACTGGTTCAACCACAGCTAAGTGCTCTCTGGTGAATTCTTTCCCTGGAGGGCAAAGGACCTACTCCTTTGGTTCAGTGCTTGTCAGTGCTAAGAGAGGAACAGTATGAGCATCAAAAGATAAAATAATAATAGTAATTTATTTTAGGAAAATAAATAAAATACATGAGTTCATAATAATGTGGAGAGATTCTTCTTTGTATTTCAGCAAATAAATGACAAAGAAATGAGAAAATTGCAAAATCACAATTTTGCAATTCCCAATGTAATACACAATTCAGGAAGTATCATCAGTGGATGCTAAGACTGTTAGATTAAAGTGATTAGAAAACAGAGTATTTACATGGTGCTAATCAATGTGTTAACCCAAAGATTAATTATAAATTGCAAAGGGGAACAAAGCACTTTTTACAATGGAGAAACTGATAATACCCTATCTTAACCAAGTGATCAAACTCAACATCCACTAAAAGAGATATAACCAGGAATATGAGCTTCCAGAAATCATGCAATAAAAAGTGCACAGTGTCACAAAGCCGGTAGATCCCACATTCTGTCTATATCACAGATTGGGAGAGGACAAGCTAAATAAAGATAACTGACCTAGAATCTTCACTAGCCAATATAAAAATTAGGTTGGGAAGAGACAGGACAGCTAAATGCAAGGCTTAGATTGTAACTGGACCCTAGTTTGAAAAATTACCAAAGAAGATATTCCTGGAATAGTTGGGAAAATTTTAATAAGGACTGAGTACAGTTATTCTGGAACTACTGATAATACCAGGTGAAAACCCCATTTTAAAAATTAGACACAATTCTTTTTCCAATTGTGTTGGCAGCTGTCAATAAGAGTTCTAAGAATTATTTTTAAAATGTATTTAATATTTTTTCTATTTTTTTATAATTTATTTATATATAAATTCACATCATTGCAATCCCAGGGATTTACCCCCCCTCCCCTCCAACCCTCCCTTTCCTTCCAGCCCAAAGTTGTGTGCTTCGGTTTGGTGCTTAGTTTGTTTTGTCTTTTCCTCAAGGCTTTTGTTTATTTTTTCACTATATCCCATATATTAGTGAGAAACAAGTCAAAAAGAAAAAGACAGAAGTCAAATGATATTTAATATTTTTAATTGCGATATTAGGACACCCACTCAGGTATTGCCACTGGAGTGCGTCCACTACCAGTCACCCATATTCCTTCACCATAGTCAATTCTTGATTCTAAAAGAATCTATAATCCCAAAATTTAATTCTAAATATTTAAAAGGAATTTTAGTGGTAAGGTAAAATGAACTCTGCAATATTATTTGCCATCGTGCATATGAATAATATCTGACTACTTAAGATATTTTAGGAATTGATTTTTGGAAAATAGTCATGTACGTGAGGAAATACCCTTGTGATAACCACTTTCATTTACAGAATCAAACTTAATATTCAACAATAAGATATTAGTTAAAAGAGAACTAATATGTTTATATTATAAACAAAATAAAGGCCTATATTTATTGGCAAGGGTAGAATTTTGTGCTGTATTAATGAGGTAAGATACTAACAAAATAGTGCATAAAGTCTGAATCTGTTATAGCATACATTTGTAAGTTTCTGCTTAAGAATGCAATCATAAAATGCCAAAAATATATCTCTTTAAATTGAAGAATTGCATTTGATTTGTTTTTGCTCATTTATATTTTGAAGTTTTCAATGTAAAATATATTTTCATATACTTTAGACAAAAAATGTCAAAAGCAATTTTTCCAAAGCATTGTTGAAACAATATATTATATGTCAATTGTATTTCAGTATAAAAATGAAACTGTAATTATGTGGCCATGGAGAAGGAAGTATTAACAAATGTTCTAAGATGATAATCACTTTCTAATAATTAAACACATCAAATCAATACATTGTACCCTAAAACTTACATAATATTTTATGTCAATGCACATCTCAGCATGGTGGGGAAAAGGACAATTTTTAAAAGAACAAAACTAAGAAAAGTCACTATTTAGGTAGTTAAGCACACTTAACCATTAATTAAATACTGAAAGAGAAAGCTTATAAAATGACCGTGTCTAGTTCAGATTTTTACCCGATTATTAGAGCAGATAGATAGATAGATAGATAGATAGATAGATAGATAGATAGATAGATAGATAGATAGATAGATAGATAGATAGATAGATAGATAGATAGATAGATAGATAGATAGATAGATAGATAGATAGATAGATAGATAGATAGATAGATAGATAGATAGATAGATAGA
>PVHY01009907.1:0-54160 GCA_004024945.1 Uropsilus gracilis
TATATATATATGTATATAAACAAGGTCTCTCTCCTAAATGCAGTAGTAGAATTTTGAATTGAATATTTCAGAATTTCAACTTAAACCTATCCAACCAATCCATCTCTAAAAACATTCCACTTCTCTCCATGCAAAACATATCTAACACATTTCATAAAACAACTCTAGATATCATTTTTGACTGCACTTTCTCGCTGAGTTTTCCATGTCTACTTCTATGAGCCATGCTGAAAATCTTTGAATTTGTGTGCAATGTTCACAGATCTCAAGATGGTTGTGTTTTTCCTTTGTTTTGTAGGGGCACAAATGAACAATACAACTTAACTTCCCTGCAATGAGATGGAGTCATGTAATTGAAAAGTTTGGTAGAACTTATCTACAGTATACCCAGTACTGACTACTTAATCCTTCTCTTCCCCCAAGCCACATCTCTCATTTGATCATCAACCAGATCCAGAAGCTCCAGTGGAAGACTGAGTCCCAGGTGATGAAAAGTCACATTATGGAAAGAATCTAGGTTTCTTGGTTAGCACAAGAAGTAAATTGGGGATTAGCAAACACATTGTACTAAAACATGAAGATTTTTTCCCAAAAGTAAGGGATTTACCTACTGAGAGTTTCTGAACAGAGGAGTTACATGACATGATATAAATGTTCAAAGATTTTTTCTCTAATTTTTATGTGGAGAAAAGTGGTACATAAAAAGAGACATGTCCCATATACTCATGCAGTTAATAATTCAGTTTTATATAGAGAGAAATAATCTCACTAATCAAAGTTTAGTTACAAACTTAGTAAGTGCTCTGAAAAAAAGAAATATTCTAAGATAGAATTTAAACCACCATGACCCAAATTAGGATCAAAGGGCCTTTCATAAATTTTGTGAAGAATACCAAGTTTAGTATGATTAGTTAATGAACTGAAAGGGCATTGTATATACATATACATATTTATATATTACTCTGTGTTTGTATATATACATACAAACACATATACATATTCAGTGTATATTATTGTGCACATACATTTATATGTGCACATACATGCATGTATATAGGCATACATATATGTACATGCAGTATGTATATGTATATAAGCACTTTATATAAAGTGCATATGTGGGTATATACATTTATGCATGTGTGTATATGCATACATATATGGCACTGCATGCAGGTATCTATATTATGTATATGTGTATGTATATACAGGTGTGTAAACACTAATGTGTATATACACTATACACATATATATATTATATACCAAATTGGTATCCACCAATTTGGAGGTCAAAGATGGGACACTGTACATATGTGTGTGTGTATATATATATCAGTGTGTGCATATATATGTGTGTATATATATATATATATATATACATACATATACACACACTAGCTTGGAGGCCATTTTTGCAGTCCAAGCAGAACTTAATGGGACAAAAACAAGAGATATTTCGGAGAAATAATTATTCATGCATGGGTGGATATAATGATAGGGGAGAGGACAACTTTAAAGTTTCTGGAATATGAATGTAGTCAGTGGAGATACCATTCCTTCAGAGAAAGAATAAAGGGGAAAACTAGAAGTGGACATAAGAAAAAATTAATGGCTATTTATTAAATGAAGAACACCATTATATTATAGAGACCTTAACTGAAAACATTTATAACTTCTTTGGCTATTACTTGGACACTGTAATTCCAAAGACACTCATGACTGAAAAATTAGGTTTAGTATCTCTCTTCCCCCAACCCTTCCTCTCTTTCTGTTTTTCTCTCATTGGACAATACACTCTACAGATATAGAATCTAAAATATATGTCCTAGATGTCAAAATAAATCCTAAAAAAAAAAATAGTTCATGTAACTGCTTAATTGCTAGTTGCCAAGTAACTGAGAAAGGATGAAAATTCAATTAGAAATAGGTGATTTTTCAAACTCTTAGATATGTATCATATCCTTCCCTTTTCTCCTCAAGAGGTATATATCATGTATGATTTTTCATTGGTTTACTTACATATTTAAAAGTTTTTCATTTTCTGAGGTATTGATTTCCCTATGTAGTAGTGAATTATCCTGAAGTTTTCCAAGTACATATCTTTATTCTTCATATTATACTGCATAGGGCTCTAGATAAACTCCTTCCTGGTAACTTTAAGAGATAAGTAACAATGTCCTTTCACATAAAATTACCAAAGCATTCTTCCCATTGAAGTAGCAATTAGAGCAAATCAAGTATTCAAGAATCTTTCTTTCCATTTTGAAATTGCTACTCTCTGACCATATACCAGAGGGGTGCGGAATTAGTGATTCATTCAATCAGTGCTTTCACAGAATAATATGGTGCCTAGTGACACAGATGGGGCAATTCAAATTTTAAAAAAGATTGTTTCCTTTACTTTTTTCATCCATACTACATCCTCCCTCAAATCAATTGAACTATTGGTTAGGGAATTGAATTGCTTTATTTATGTACCTTACACTCATACATAATGAATAAGAATGCAATAAGTAACAAGTGTACTTAGTAAATAGTAAAGAAATTTAGTTACATAGTTAACAAGTTGTTCAGAATTTTGTCTATAGTTTTAGAAAATTGGGCACAAAGGAAGGTACATTTAATATTCTAACTTTAAAATATATATATATATATATATATAAATATCACATCATTGCAATCCCAGGGATTTACCCACCCCCCATATTCCAACTTTTTTTCCTATTTTTTTTTTTTGCTTTACCCATGCACTTTCATTTGTTTTCTTGCCTCCTGTAGCATTTGAACATTTTTATTGTTATTATGATTGTGGTTATTGTTTAAAATTAGATACTAACTAAGGAACCTGCACTTCCATCCTAATAGATGAGCCAGAAACTGGCTGGAGTGCTCTGAGTCAACTTGGAGACCCCCTCCCAGTGTCACAGTCATTGGTAGCCCCTAGGACAGCCCCACCAAGGATCCTTAAGGAGCCTGCATCTCCCCCCATTGGTGAGCCAGGAAATTGCTGGTGCTGGTGCAAATAAGGAAAGTCAAATACAGACTTAATCACAATCTGGAAGAAGACTCCAATCAGCTGACCAATACTAAAGCCATGGTTGCTCAATATGCAGAATAAGCTTGAAAGCAAAACACAAGAAGGAGGAAAAATGTAAATATATAAGCAAGTCCTATGGAAAACAAAGAAATGGAAACATGGAATATGGAAACATTATGACCCAAAGAAAGTCTCCAGAAACCAACAAGGTTGACATTGAAGAAATGACTTACATGCCAGGCAAAGAATCAAACTCATATGACAAAAGCACTTAAACAGATAAGGGAAGAATCAGGAAAAAAAAAGGAAAATAGAATGATAGAAGCATTTAATTCACTAAGAGAAGTAGAAAAATATAAAAAAGAAAGCATCAATAATAATAAC
Organism: Uropsilus gracilis; assembly: GCA_004024945.1. Taxonomy (NCBI): domain Eukaryota; kingdom Metazoa; phylum Chordata; class Mammalia; order Eulipotyphla; family Talpidae; genus Uropsilus; species Uropsilus gracilis. Next base: position 3,422 of record PVHY01009907.1, read on the forward strand.
ATGATTGATGAACTGAAGAATGAGAATGAATCCCTAAAAAAAGAAATGGAAAGAGATGTAGGATTTAAGAGGAGCAATAGAGGAGTGCAAATGCAGTGAAAAGACATGGAAGTAGATTAGATGAAATAGAAGAATGAATCAGTATACTCAAGTATACAGAAATAGGATGAAGAAAGAAAGGGAGAGAGAAAAACAAAGTACGAAGACAGAAGTAAAACTCAGAGATCTGTCAGATTCCTTAAAGAAACAAAATATAAGAGTAATTGGAATCTCAGAAAGAGAAGAGAGACTCATCGAAATTGAAAGGCTTTTTAATGCAATAATAGAGAACTTCCCAAATCTGAAGACAGAAATGAAAATAGACATACAGGAAGCAAAAAGGACACCAAACTACATTAAGGAAAGAAAAGCCATGCCAAGACACATCATTGTAAAACTTCCAAGAACCCAAGATAAGGAAAAAATAATGTGCCTTCCATGCTCACCATTAAAACATTAGAATATATTAGGCTGACCTTGAATTTCTCTGAAGAGACACTCCAGGCAAGGAGAGAATGGAGCCACATCTTCAAAAAACTCTCAAGACAAAAAGTGCGAGTCAAGAATACTATATCCTGCAAAGCTACCCTTCCTCTATGAAGGAAAAATTAGAACCTTCTCTGACAGGCAAAGTCTCCAGAAATTTGCTATCACTAAACCCCCAATCCAAGAAATTTTGCAGGAGCCCTCAAGATCAAAGTCAGAGGAATAAATAGAATGAACAAAGCAAGAAACCAAATGAGAACCTCAACATGACCACCAGAAAACCAATGTTAAAATCTCAAACACCAATAATCACTCTAAATGTCAATGGTCTAAACTCATCAATCAAAAGACACTGAGTTGCAGACTAGATCAAAAAACAGAACTCAACATTCTTCTGCCTCCAGAAAATATATCTGATCTCTTAAGGATAAGCATAGATCGAAGATAAAGGGCTGGAAACCAACTCTACAAGCAAGTACACCCCCCCACACACACACAAAAAAAGGTAGGGGCCACCATGCTTATAGCAGACAAAGCAGATTTTAAGCTAAAAAAAGTAAAGAAGGATAAAGAAGGCCATTCCTTAAGGTTAAGGAGTCAATCCAACAAATAATAATAATAACAATTATCAACGTATATTCACCTAATGAGGAAGAACCAAAATTCATAAAACAACTACTAGCAGAACTGAAAACAAATATTGGTGAAAACACATACATGATAGGAGACCTTAGCACATCATTCTCATCAAAGGACAGATCAACGAAATAAAAACTACACAAGGACACAAAAGCTTTAAAGGAAGACCTAGACCAAATGGACCTAATAGATATCTACAGAACACTGAACCCCCAAGGAAAACAATACACTTTCTTTTCAAATGCACATGGGTCACTATCTAAAATTGACCATATATTAGTCCACAAGGCAAATTTGAATAAATACACAAAGATTAAAATAATACCAAAATTTTCCTCAGATCACAAAGGTATAAAACTAGAAATCAACAATGAAAAGAAAATAAGGAGTGCATACACAACATGGAGACTGCACAAGCTTTTGGAAGACCACTGGGTAAAAGAAAATCAAAGAAGAAATTAAAACATACATGGAGACAAATGACAAAGATGAAGCAACTTTCCAAAATGTGAAGGGCTCAGCAAAAGCAGTATTAAGAGGAAATTTCATAGCAATACAGACCCATATAAAAAGGATTGAAACTACCCAAAGAAATCATCTAATCTCCTGACTCAAAGACCTAGAAAAAGAGCAACAAAAACATCCAAAACCCCGCAGAAGACAGGAAATAATAAAAAGAAAAGCAGAGATAAATGAAATAGAAACCAAAAAAGACCATGGAGAAGATAACCAAAACCAAAATCTGCTTCTTCAAAAATATAAATACAATTAATAAACTCCTAGAAAGGTTCACAAAGAAGAAGGAAAACTCAAAAAAAGTAAAAGAAAAATATGGGATGGTCTCACTTATATGAGGGATATAGGAAAAAGCAAAGAAATGGGTAAGAAAAATTTAAAACTGCCAAAAGAACTGAACCAAAGAGTTAGAGAGGAGGAGGTGGGAGAAAATGGGGGAGGGGTAGGACACAAAAGATTAAGATTATTAAAGAGTTATAAGGAGATGGGAGAACCTCAGGGCATACAATGATGGGAGATATATATATATATATATATATATATATATATAGATATATATATATATGTGTGTGTGTGTGTGTGTGTATTTGCATATATATACACATTTAAGCAATCAATACAAATAAATTTAAATAAAAATAAAAATGGATATAACAACAAAAATAAGTAAAATTGTACTGGCAAAAAAAATTAAAATTAAATTACATACTGACTAGAACACTTGAATGAAATCTTTCCCAGGCTTTTCCACAGTGATATTAAGAAAAGAAAGCAATGTATCTTTACTCATCTGTATATCCTTTTAGTTGAACCCTGTAGGTGGTATATAATAAATGTTATTATCTAAGGTACTTACTTCCCATTAGCCAATTATTGATGACTAATCCTGTTCCCTCAAAATTGTATACACAGAGATCCAGAAACAAAGGATAAAAACAGATGGTCAAATGGTGCCAAAAGTTGAATAGATATAGTAGATAAAAGGTTAATTCCCTTATATGTATGAAATACTTTCCAAAATTACATGGAACAGATAAATGATCCAATTTGAAACAAATGGGCAAAAGGCATAAATATATAGATGATAAATAAGAAAATACAATAGGCTTTTAAAATAGCCTATCTCATGTGTAATTAGCATTAGATATAGCAAATGTCAGAGAGAAAGGAGATATTTGTTCATTTCAACTTTAGAATGACAAAGGTATAAAAGGTTGAGAACCATGTTAGCACAGGTGCAAAGGTAAGTACTTTCCCAAATTTGGGGGGATATGTAAATTACAAGAAAGTTCCTGAAAGAAAGGTAGATATCTATCAAATTCAAAAATTCTTTAAATAAGGCAATTTCATTTTTTACAGTTATACAACAAATATAACATTGGATACAAAAATTAATTCTAGCATTATCTGTGATAGCAAACCTCCAATAAATGTTATTTATCACTGGTAATTATAACTTGAAATGTTCTTCATTGGGAAATTTAATGGATAAATTATGATAGGTAGCCACTAAAAACAATAAGCCATATAATAATGATTCCAAACATGTAAGCTGAAAAGCAATATGGATGAAAATTATATAATTTTCAGATGTATCACCATTTTTAGTTCTATATGTACTGGCTATCACTAGAAGTGTATCAAACAGTAATTTGTTTTATTAGGAAAGAGCACTGAGAATGAGGAGCATAGATAAGAAAGAGTTGAACGAATTTATCTCTGCATAGTAAATTACTACTAGTAATAAATATATCAGCAATGCTATTATATTAAACTCATAAATATATAAACTGCTAGCATTAATAAATATATTAAAATTATGTCTGTAAGTAAAAAATAATCAGTTTTAGTATTTTAGCTCAGTTATCTAATGTCATGTAACAAATTATCCCAAAACTTAAAACTGTATAGCAATAAACATTTTTTAACAACTTCTGTGGGTCAGGAATCTGGTTGAGGCTTAGTTGAATGCCTGGATCGAGGTCCCTTGAGAAATGAATTCAAATTGTTAGTCAGGTTATAGTCATCTCAAAGCTTCATTAGAGCTAAAGGATCCACTTCCAAGCTTACTCACATTGTTGATGACAGTCCTCTAACCACTGCTATGCTGACTTGTTCAAATACAATTTTCACTACAAGGCAGCTGGTCTCTCCTAGTGTGCTCTATCAGAGGACTGGGGAGAGGGAGAGAGAAACAGAGAGCAAAAAAAGACAATGAAGGGGAGAGGGATGTGAAGATACAAAAAGAGAGACAGAAAGGTAAACTCTTGAAAGTGACATTTTCTCACCTCTAACATGCAATTTTTCAGAAATGATTTAACACATTCAAAGCATTCTCAAAGGGAGGGAATTATAGAAGTAAGTGGGATACATTGGAGACTCCTTAGAAGCTGCCTATTACATAGATTTAAATGTCTCTGTCAAAAGGAAATACATATCTCATTCAAAGATGTGAAATATATATATAAAGAAAAATATTTAGCAAACATTCTGAATTATATTATTAGAAAAAAGAAAGTTTTAATTACCCACTCATGAACATTTAAAAATATTTTTGGTTTTGGTTGGTATCAAACAAATATCTTTTTTCAATAGAATCTAAAGAATATGATGGGTAGTCAAGTAAGGTAATGTGATTTGTTCCAAGAAAGGGTGTGGCACTCCCTTGTTGAGTCACTTAGAAGTTTCCATTCATCACAGCAATCCTATGATAATATCTAACTACACACATTTTCTTAATTAGGCGGTTCTATTATGTATTGGTAAGGTAAATGACAGATTACAGTTGACAAGAAATATAAGATTTAAGAGGAGATTTCAATGCTGAAATATGTAGTGCCCCTCTTTTGATAATTTCACTAGCACATTGTCTGCCCCCTTCTTTCAAGCAAAAACTTTGCAGCTGTACAAATTGTTTCTTTATCCAAGACATCGCTAAACCTTTCCTTCTTATTGTTGTTGGGAAACCCTCTAGGGCTTTTAACTGGAATTAAAATATTACTAAAATGTCATCTAGTTCAAGTCAGCTGTGGTGCAAAAGATCATCTTGTTAACCAAATTAATTATATAAGGAAGTCATTGAAGTCATTGTTAAAATTCTCATTGTAGCCTGTTAAATAAACTTTCTCAATGCAAGTAAATGGAACATTCATCAAAGTACTTATTTTCTAGAGTTTTAAGTGACATTTTATTATAACAAAATGCTATCACATATGAAATTGGAAAAATCGGCAAATTGTTAGTTACACAGTTAATAAACAGAAAGGGCCACATCATTTCACAAAACCATGTAAGAAACTACCATCTAAAAAGCTCCTTCAACTAGAACATAAGCTTCTGAGATTGAAGTTACACAGAGAGGCAGAGGAAAGGAATTCCTATACTCATAACTTTTCAACTCACAAGCTTTTCCCCTGCAGGAATGCACTTTTATAAACCCTCTTTTTTGGTCCTGAATCAAGAGTAGACTCCTAAGTCCCAATTGCATGCTAAAAAGTAATGGAGCCAATATAACCTAGCCATGCAAACAATTTCTACAAATAGGGTCTAAAAAAGCATTAACTGAAACTATACAATATGCCAGAAATAGGATTCCATTTCAAGGATTAATCCATAGGGTTCTCAAAAATAAGTTAACCCTCTTCTTGGAAAACCACATTTTATCCACTCAAAGTATCAGAGATCAGTTATTGTACTTTGTGAGGTGCCTGCATTAGTCAGGGTAGGTACTTTTTCTAAGACTTTAAGCAAAAGTAGTGACAGTCTCCTTTCTCACTCCTTGCCATGAGAAAGGAAAAAGAAACTGTACATGTAATTATATATAATTTTACATGTTAAAACCTAGTAAACAGAGTTTTTTTTTTCTTTTTTTCCATAGACCAGGACACAGATTATCACAGATTCACAGCAAGTCTCATTCATTTTACTTTAATATTTTCTAACTAATGAAGCATGAAGGACTCACACAGATATTCCTTCCAAAGCAATAAAACTCAAATTATTTTCTCTGAGCTATCATCTTAAATGTTTGATTTATACCAAAAGGAAACAAATCCTACTGCATGGGTAGCAGCCAGCTTAGAAAACTACACCAGTTAAACATTTCAAATTTTTTGGAAACATTATCTGCCAAAACTGTATGGAACACCCCTTAAACAGACATAGAGGAGAGTACCAGAAAACATTGTAACTGAGTCTCTTTTTTAGCATTATACATGGGAAGCCAAGAAACACATTTTTCTTTAAGTTTGGACTTCTGTACATCATGTGCTTATACAGACAAAGTTATAAAAATCATGAGCTAAGTTTCCTTTGACCTTTGCCTTGCCTTCTCAACTTTGAAGCGGATCATTGTGCTCTCTCAAGCTTTGAGCCAGGGACTATGATATGACTCCTTGTTTTGTGTTTACCTGGGCAGTTTAATGTACTAGACCACATTCTGCAGGGCCATTGTAATGGGTTTCTTAATGCGTAAGGAGATGTTTGTTTCTTTTTGAGGGCAGTGATAACATTAGTGTCTAATGAAGACCAAAGCTCCACTTTAAACTGATAAAGCAGACCAGGATATGAATTCCAAGAAAGTCATTGGTAATGCTGTAATTGATTACCCCTAGACTTCCTTGTGACCTCCCAAACCAGAGAAAGAAGAACCCTTTTCATGCCCATATTCTGGTATTCCTGCTTTTCCTATGTGATCTTCCCTTGCTTACAATTTGGGAAGATGGTTTTTTATTACAGTATTAACTCTACTCAAAATGGTGCCACTTACCAAAGAAAGATTTTTGCTGTGGTAACATTCCCATAGTTTAGTCTGACATTCTTTATGAGAGTAATACAAGGGTACAACCCTAGAAGTTACCTATATTTAAAGATAACACAAATGTGCTTCCATTAGTTACCAGCTAAGACTACCAGAGAGAAGGTGAACATGTTTAACATTTATGTCTTTTAATGTGCTAGTCACATACTTAAGTTTATTATGAATCAGAAAAAATTCACTAATGTAGAGACAGTTTTCATTTTATTTAATATTGAAGATTTTTTTAATTACCTCAGAGTCAAAAAATATATTCCGTTGAGATGTTTAAAAAATGGCAGTACTAATAAGCATAATTAATTTTTAACTGAACATTGATTAGGACCAAAATTTACATTCACCTTCTTTAATATGTACACTATATTAAATTCTGAGTTTGGAACTGATATTGTTATACTCATCTTAGATACAGAATCCATATGCATAGGAGTTAAGTAGCTTGACAAAGGCTGCACAACTACTGGAAAGGTCCAGAGCAGTTTTTCACTTCACAATCAGTACTTTTTTCTTAAGTTGTAGTGCAGATATATGCTCTTAAGTACTAACTATACATTAAGATGCAAATATTTACAGGAGAAGAAACAAGCTGTGTTTTGCTATTTGTCTGTGGCAGAGACTGCTAACAATGAAATATATGTGGCACTACAAATTCTAAATGCAAGTACAAACATCAATATCTACAGAGTATTTTCCTTATCTACCACAATAAAAGAATTAAAAACATAATTTATGTAAATCATTTAGATACCTAAAACAAATGAATACTTTTACTACCATTATTAATTCACACTATCAGTAAATCAAGCAAGATCAAATTTTCCAACATCTGATTTAATATACTGTAAATGCAGTAGCTATTTGTCACATTGCCACATTGTATAGTGCCCTTTAAATACTCTGGTTATATAAGAGATTTCCTTCTATGGGGTAGAACCCAAAGAACTCTCTTGATAGGCCCTTTACAATATAGTTAACAATTAGCAATATAGTTATGTGACTTGATTGGCATATATAAGCACTTGAATTAATTTGCATAAATTACAGTCACCTAGGAAAGACAGATTGACAAGTGAGTGATATGAACAGATGGTATTTGACACTTAGACGAATACCAGTTGAAACCTTCTATTTGAAGGTGAAATGCCAAGTGGCACCAGTGATAGTGTGACACATCTGGGTATCTGTAAGTGCCAACACTGTGGTTAAAGCAGCTGTTTTCTGATCAGGCAGGTTCTCTGGCAACATTGTTTGGGAAACATGGTCCCAAACTGATCTGCAACACTTCAAACAATTCTATAGCTTCTTCAATAACCTTAGAAAAACAAATTTTCTTATCAGCCAGTGCCCTTTTCTATTGTTTAAATTAAGAACTACAAGTTATGGTTCTGGACCTAGATTAGATAATGCCAACATAGGCCACCCTGCCTCTCTCTCTCTCTCTCACTGACCAAAACTATTAAAAAAATGTACAGACTGAATGGGCATTTAGAAGACTCTAAAATGAAGACATAGCAACAACTACAGAAAAGACACTAGAATTCTTCATCACCAAACTTGCGGTAAATTTATTATTTTTTTCTCTTTGGTCACCCCATCTGTACCTAATGCAGTCAAAAACTGTGAAAGGATTACTGCAGTAACTCCAGGGCAAGACTCTATTAAAAAGTGCAGAAAGAAATTGCATAGCTCAGAGATGGCATAGACATTTTCAAATGCTATTTTTTCCCCTTTTCTAAATTCCTTCATGCCTATCACTCAGGTAATTATTTTATAGCTACAGCATAGCAATAGTAGTTAGCAATAAGAATCAGAAGGGCAAAGGCTTGAGAGAAGGAATTTTCCCTCTCCAATTGGAAGATAGTCATCTTCAGAAGGGTGGAAACAATGATGTTATCTATTTTAGCTATCTATCTACTTATCTACTCCTTTAGAAGGGTGGGGACAATGATGTTATCTGTCTTAGCTATCTATCTACTTATCTACACATACATACATAAATATGCAACAAAAATCATTAATAAAAACAGATAAATGAAAGGATGGAGACAAACCCAGTTTGTTTTTTTTTTTTAAATCTCTCTTGATGTCTCACTATACTGACCCAGACATGCTATATTAATGGAAGTGGAAAATATCTGACCCAAACCCTAAAACTGGGAATCAGAAAGTAGCAGGAAGATTTAGAGAAGTTGATCAAAAATACCCACTTTCCCCATAAGATTTAAACAAACCTAGAGTTGATTAATATAATATCAACAATGCGCAGTATGAATTCCAAAATCACTTAGAACAAAATCACAAAGAGCAAAAGGAACAAAATTGTTTGATAAAAGAAAACCAATAGAAATCAATGATTGGATGATACAAAGCTAAAATATTTTTAAATGTCTTAAAAAGAATTCAGTCTTGAAACAAATGTTAAAGAACAGATTGTTTATAAATAAATAGAAGATACAAAGAAGAACCAAATTTTATAAATGTAATTATTAATATCCAAAATAAAATTCACTGCTGGAAATGAAAAACATAACAAAATGATAAAGAGTCTATGAATTTGAGAATAAATGTAGAGGTTCAACTAAAATACTGGACATTTACTCTTAAATGGGAGAAAACTTTAAGAAAGAATTGATGACAACAAAAATATCTAAAATGCATTATTTGTAGTTCCAGAAGACACACAAGGTTGAAAAAATATTTGCATAAACAATGACTAAAAATGTCTTACATTTGGTGAAACATAAATCTATATTGACTTGATAGCTCAAAGAGACTCATATATATATATCCCAAAACTTATACAATTATACATATCAAAAAACATTGTTGAAAATTTATACAAAGAAAAATTCTTTAAAATGCATACAACACATTAGTGAAAAGGCACAAAAATTTGAATGGCCATGGATTTCTTATTTTAAGCAAAAACGTTCAGAGTGAAGTGGCACAATATTTTTGAGTGGAGAATAGAATTCATATCTAGCAAAAATATCCTTCAGAGATGATGATAAAATAAAGACATTTATAAATGAAGTAAAGTGAATATATTGCCAGAAAACTTGCTTATAAAAATTGTCAGTATCACTTTCAGTAGTTGGAGGATCTTCCACACAGCTTTTCATAGTGGATGGACCAATTTGTATTTCCACCAGTAATGTAAAAGTATTCCTTTTTTTCCACATCTACATCAGCCTTATTACTCATTTTTTGGATATGAGTCATTCTTTCTGGTGTAAGGTTGTGGGAGCTGCCCCAGAGATGAGGGGCTTGGCCTGTGCCCTTGCCCGGCTGGTCCGCGGCATAAGGTGATATCTCATTTTGATTTTGATTTACATCTCCCTGATTATAAATGATGTTGAGTATTTTTTCATATACTTAATAGTCATTTCTATTTCTCCTTTGGAGAAGTGTTTTTTTCCAGTTTTTCATTCCAATTTTTTTTTTTTTTTTTGGACTGGGCATTTTACTGCTTTTGTTAAGTTCTGTGAGTTCCTTGTGGCTCTTTGATATCAGAGTTTCACCAGTTGAGTGGAACTCAAAAATGATTTCCCCATTTGATTGGGTATCTGTTTTTGGTTGTTGTCTCTTTTGCCGTAGAGAAGCTTTTTTTCCCGTTCTTTATGTTCTCATCAGTTTTGTTGTTATAGATGTGTCCTGGAAGATACATGTGGTATAGGTTGTAGAATGTTTTCTTCTATGTATTTTATGTTTCAGATCTTATGTCCAATTTTTTTTTTATCCCTTTTGGGTTGTTTTTGTGTATGAGATGAGGGAATAGTTTAGATTCATTCTTTTGCATGTAGCAGTCCAGTTTTCCAGACAACATTCACTATCCAGTTTTTTGTCCCTTTGTCATAAATGTGTTTTTTTTGTATGTTTTTTGTCCCTTTGTCATAAATTAGTTGATAGTGTATGAATGGCTTTATTTCTGGGCATTGTATGTTTTTTGTCCCTTTGTCATAAATTAGTTGATAGTATATGAATGACTTTATTTCTGAGCATTCAATTCAGTTCCATGTGTGTCTGTTTTTATTCCAGTACCATTCAGTCTTAATTATTATGGTTTGGTAGTTTAATTTAATATCTGGAAGTGCAATACCTCCATTCTCTCTCCTTTTGGTCAGGAGGGCTTTAGCTATTTGAGGTTTTTTATGATTCCATATGAATTCCAGTAGTATTTGTTCTAATACTTTAAAGAATATCATTGAGATTTTAATGGAATTGCATTAAATATGCAGATTGTTTTATGTAGAATGGCCATTTTGATAATGTTAATTCTCCCAATTCATGAGCAGGGAACATCTTTCAATTTCTTTGTGTCTTCTAATTATTTTACCAATGTTTTATAGTTTCGTTTGCTTAGGTTTTTCACATCTTTTGTCAAGTTTATTCCTAGGTATTTAGTTTTCATTGGTACAATTGTAAATGGAGTGGTTTTCTTAATTTCTTCTTCATTCAATCTAGCAATTCCACTTCTGAGAATCTACCCGAAGCACATCAGAACAATAATTCAAAAGGACACCTATACTTGGATGTTTATTGCAACATTATTTACAATAGCCAGAAAATGGAAACAACCCAAGTGCCCTGAAACAACAAATGGATCAGAAAGTTGTGGTATATGTAGACAATGCTATTCTGCAATCAAAAAAGGCAAATTTGATGCATTTGTGATAACATGGATGAACCTAGTAGGGATCATGTTAGTGGAAATAAATCGGTCAGAAAAAGAGAAATGCTAGATGGTCTCACCTTTATGAGGGATATAGGGATAACAAATAAGAGGACAAGAGAAAGTTAAAACTAACAAACTAACCGTTGAACTAAATCATAAAGCAAAAGAGGGGTAGGTCAGGGGGAGGGAAGGGAACTGGAGATTGGAATGGCAGTTCATGGGTAGTGAGAGAAACTTCATATACAATGATGTTATATATATATGTATTTATACTTGTAATCAATAAAAAAGTTAAAACTTTTTTTTTTTGCTAATACATGTTATTCCAATGAAACAGTAATGCCATATGAAGTAAATATGGAACATCAAAAACAGAGGAGTAACAAATGGTTAATGTCTCATAATGCACTTCGATTCCATTTAGGGTTTTTCAAAAATTTTATGGTTGAAGATAATATATAATTGTGATAGGACTTTCCATGCAAATAGATGTGATAAATAAGAAATCCATAGTGTAAAGAGGAAAAAATAAAGAAACATATTTGGTTATAATGTTTCCACATACCAAAGGGTACTATATTAATTCTTAATACTGTGAATATCTGTGTACATTTATAATCCTAAAGGAATTTACTATATATAAAAATAGCATAAATATAAAGAGTAAAAATCACAGTAAACTAAAACACAAATGCATCCAGGGATGGGGAATAAATAACAAAGACTAAATAATAAACAGAAGAATAAAAAGAGAATAGGAAATAAGCAACAAAATTACTGACTGATAAACATAATATGATAACCACATTAAAGTAAATGGTATAAACCATTTGTTTGGATCACAAATAGATATGGTTATTTCCATAATCCACAAAAATGAGTCATCTAACTGTATGCTGTTCCCCAAAAACTCACTTTAAATATGATTAATGTGGATTTAAAATAATGTAAAAACATAAAAATTATCCATAGTGTAGGAATATCACAACCATATAAGAGATAAGAAAACCACTAGGATAAAAGAGCAGTATTACATAAATGATAAAAGGATCAATTTAGCATGTACACATAACAATCTTAGGTATGCACTCACCCCTGGTAAAAAGAATTCTAAGGATGATCCTCACGGAGGCTCAACTTTTTCTAATGTCCTTTCCCAACAATGTTGGTATGATCTGTGAATAGAATGAAATATCTCTCCCATGACTATATTATATTACATGATAGGTATAAGGCTTGTTGAGCTAAATTATCCAGTGGCCCTAGTCTAATTATATGTATCCTTCAAACACAGAGAGAATTTATTTTAAATAGGAAATTTCAGAGATCTGAGAACTGAGAGGGTCCCTCAGTGCCCTTGCTCTTTTGAACCTGGTCAAGTCTTTCTGGACTCTGAACTATAGAATGATTAGGTAGTAAGTGGAAGTTGATTTGAACTGCTAAGTTTGTGGCAATGTGTTATGCAGCAATAGGGACCACTTTGAAAACACATAACAAAATAACTTCAACATAAATCCAAAAGTGACAAAACTGCAAGGAGAATTAGCAATTTTAGTTAAAAAATGCAGCCATTCATTTCTTAGTAACAGAACTAGTATACAGAAAACAAGCAAAGATGAGAGCTTTCATTTTTCTCACATTTAAATTGTGGAGGCTCTGTCAATTGGTCCTTTGAAGAAGAATTATACAGAGTTAGTACCCAATCACCAGCAATGAATATGGAGCATGAGTGGAAAATCAACTTTTTGAAAGTAGCTATGACTTGGGGATTTCTATTGTTGCTACTGCTGCAGTAACCAGCTTCTGGCTCACCACGTCCATTAGTAAGGTACTTTTATATAATCACAAAACATCCCTTATGGACATTAAATAAATGAGAAAGCTCTCTACATTGTTATTTATAAGAGCTGAAAAAGAAAGTGAAAAATACACTGCCATGTGCAGGCTTGTGTCTGTGGCTATGGTTTGTCTGTGGATATGGTTTGCCTGCACACTCTTAGCTAGCATGGGAAATGCCGAAACACAAGATAGACTATTTGGGGGACATAACTGGGTGCTAAGGTACAGAATATTAAATTAACATAAGTACAAAGAATATGTAGCTCAAAGGAAATTAGCAAGTAGTCATAAACAGAATAAACAAGTAAGTGAACAACAGAAAAAAATAGGGTTGGAAGACAATCTTATTAAAACATTCCTAAATTTAATAATATGTGACAAAGTAGAGTAATTTGTAACAGGGACTTCTAGTTTGGTGGTGATGTCATTTGAGGAATAGTAACAATATTAAAAATAATAACAATTGCAATTCTGGTAAAATTATTTATGGTAATACTTGCTGTTTGTCAGGAAATTTACATAGCATTTAAATATATATAGCTTTCATACTGTTACTATAGAAATAATTCCGGTGTTTCCATTTTAGAGATGAAGACTGAAGTTTGAAAATACTCAAAACATTATAGTGGTGAGAGAACTATGGATACCACAATAATGTAAATACATATATATTTATAATATATTTCTTTATAATATATTAATTTATAATATATTTACATATTTTATAATATATGTTATAGGTCATAAAATATATAAATGTATTATGAATAAATGAATATTTATATATTTATAATATGTAATATATAAATCTTTATATTTATATATAATACAATTTAAAAATTAAATTTATATATACAAAAAGTACTCAGTCCATTCATATGAATCAACAAGTACCATAGCAAAACTCAAAATGTATGTCCTTACCAACAAATAACTAAAATCTATGAATACAATTAAAAGGGGGTGGGGAATACAAGTGAACATCTATGAATCCAAATAGACTAAGAGTAAGATCCAACAATTGAGAGTTAGGAAGGAAGGAGGACTGCTTCAAAAGTCACCTGAAGTTTTCAGTTTGTACATGAAAATGGTATAAATAAATGTCACCACTATAAAATTATTCTTGATATGCCATTATTTTTATATGGTCTGACTACTACAAAGACTTTAGTGAATAGAGTATGTTAAAAGTTATACAAAGGAAAAACAAGATAACTCCATAACTCATTCTGACCTCTACTAACAAAAGAGATATCTAATGTAGAATAGATGAATGGATGCAGGAATTGGAAAGAATTTAATTTAGTTTAGAGCATAAGTAATAACAATAGATAATTTTCACAATACACAATACAGTATGACTAAATCATGAAGATAATGAAAGGATCATGTGGGACCAGTACATTTACCTTTAGTCCCTAATATGCAAATGAAATAGTTAGCATTACCTTTGTGGTAAACTGTAGTCTGTCCAAAACCACTTTGCCTATTTGGGGGTTCCATATTGTGGGGCAAAGTTAATGTGACTATAGGATTTCATCCAAAAAATTTAGCAAGGATAATAGGACCTATGAGGAAAAAGTCAGAGTTTAGAAGTTTTAAATGAACTGAATAAGAAAAAGTTAAGGAGGCACTTATTAACATAAGGGGTGATATCCAACAGCTGTTCTCTTTTTCCAGAGAACCAAGAGGAAAAGGAGACAGGCTTCAATTGTAGCAAGAGAAATTTAGATTTGACATCTGCTGAGTTGACATAATGACCTTATTTTTTGGGAAGCAAAAAAAAAAAAAAAAAAAGAAATCTATGAATTAGTGTTTGAAAGTGTTATTCAAACAATTTCACAATGGAAAATAAATCCAATCATACTAATACATTCTGCAAGAGGAAATAAAATATTTATTTACACCTATGAAGTATTTTATGTTGCATCATCTGACGGTATGCTAAATACATATTTCCGCTCAAAGTATTTAATTCAAAAGTTTCAGGTAAACATAGGCATAAGGTAGAGCTTAATCATTGAAATTAGTGCAGAATGTACTTACAGGAAGTTTTAAGAATAAATTGTATAGTACGTAGGGAAAAGAAAAATGCTAGGAAAACATTCATTTTTTTGGTCTATTCTGAATATAATGGTACTAACACTACCTGCAATAATAAAATGTTAGTCACCCTTGGAATAAATTAGAAATATTTCCAAGTGCCAGGGGCTATAGTCAAAGTAAGTAACTAAAATATTAAAGGCTATTTCTTTACCAAAGGCTATCATAACAAGACACCATGATTTGTGGAATCCTAGGCTCTTGTGGCATTTAAAAGAGGAGCAATATGAAATAATGAATGATGAGTTAGTTTAGACAGGAAATGTATAGAATGATGGTCCCTGGCTCTCTCCTGTCATGGGTCATCTGTTTTGAAGCACCTAAGACTCCTGTCATTGATATACTCCCTTACTCATTATTCTCTGTGTGTCTATACTTAACTTAATTTTTATCATGTCTGAATACAAAGTAGAATAAAATATTTTTATTGCTTATTTTAGAACTATTAGTAATAATCATTTCATTTGCATATCAAATCCTCAGGCCCCTGAACTGCAATGCCTGGAATAAAGAACTGAAAACTCATGCCACCTATAGCCAATTTTGCCTGAAGCTTGGTCTTATGTGTTTGATTACTTCTACATATTTAAGGCATATGCTTTTTGAGAAGGCACACTACATATTTTTAGAATTTCATCACTCAAGGCTACAGCTGGTTAATACCAAACACCACTCATTTCCAAACTTTTAATGGCCATCGAGCACAGTTCTGCACATCACAGAAACAGATTTTCTCATGCTCAGTTAATGCACAACATAAGACCAGACAAAGATAAGCCAAATAAATAAATAAATAATAATGCTTCATCTCAGCTACTGTACAGCTGTAGAGGAACAGTAATATTCCTTCAGTTTTCTTTTTCCTACCCTGTTATGAGAAATGACATAGCAAACAATTTGAATGTTCAAGGACATACCTTGAAAATTTCAACACTACTAAAAATCTGTGAAAGTTAACTTTATTAAATAACTTGAATGTAGGAAGTGTTGATTGTCACAGTATAACCTAAATGTCTCCCTTTCACTCACCCCTTTTCCATGACTTTTCCAAACATTTCCCTCACTGTTTGACATTTGTTATACTTAATGACATCAGCACAGGGACAGCATGGATTCTTAATGTTGAGATTAATCTTTACAGCACCTAAAACAATGCAAAGTCATAGTAATCTCCAACATACTCTCCAAAAAATGCTTAAAATGGTGTACTAAAACTCCTTTTTGCAAAATGTTTTAACTGTTCATGGTTTTCATACAAGAACCAACAAAATGAAAAATTGCTTTTAAGAATAAAAAGCATCATAACAAAACAAACTTAGAAATTACTCTAACTGCCTATCTTGCCTTGACTGAAGTTACATTTATAAGAGATGGTTCCCATATGCAGGGAAAATTTCTTGCCTGCTTTTGAATTTGCTTGGCACTTGGGGCCTATTTATTACTTCATGCACTTGGATTCAATAGCAGTTAGCACATAGTTAGAATGGGGGAAGAGGTGGTACTGTGGTAGACAGTCTGAGTGTTAGCAAATGTCACATAATTGTTATTTAGTAGGTTTTATCAAGTCCAGGTAACAGGAAAGGTAAAGGATAGGATTTTGCAAAATTCATCCTATATAGTCATTTTCACAATCTGAGATAGACTGTAAGGAGAAATGGACTCCACTACAATTTAAACTTACAACACACTAGATGGCTTACTTTATAATAAAATATGTTTTATACATATGGACTGAAACTTTAGAGTCAAAAGATTTTTTTTGAAATTTCTCTGGTAGAGGATTGCACTATAGTAATTCTTCAAATGTTGTAAATATGTCACAGAATGCTCTAATTTCTATTTTAGACTATACCTGTTATCAAATGATTACATAGAGAGGCATCATTTTGCCACATCATTCTATTGCATAATTTACAGCTCAATTTTATAATCCATTGAGAGTAAATGGGAAGTAAAACACAGCCTTGAAATGATAACAGCACAATGGCATATGCTCTCTTTCTGAAGGCAATTCCTGTTCATCTCATTTTATTTTCACATTTATCCAATGAGGTAACTGGAGAAGGCATCATATTTTATGCATCTTGGCTGACTCAACGCTTCCATCTGTCATGTGTAAGAACTTAATGCTCATGTGGGACAATGAAGGTGATACTGATGTAGATGATGACTGATCCCCAGGCACTGACTGAGACTGTGCCTGTGTATGGACTGGATTCATGGACATACTCCAGCCTATTTCCATCATACAGTGCTGAAAACACCAATGGAGTATGCTAATAGCCAGAAAGTAACCACAAGTCAAGAATTATGAACCACTCTAGGTCAGTGCACTGGCCCATAGATGGCTGGTATTGTGAGAAACCAGAGCTATGTCTGAGGTAATAATAAGTAGGAATTTAAATACTTGGCACCATCCAATACATTAACTCAGGAATGATCATTCCAATTCTACCCTTGCCTTTCTCCTCCAAATTCTTTGTCCTATTCTTCACTTGAATTAAAAATAAAGATAAAGCTGCGAAGACTTGAATCTACTAGGAACAGAGAAAAGTCAATAAGACAAATTTAAGAATCTTAATGCAAGTTATTACATATACAAAATAATGATGGACTAGAATAAAAGGAAATACAGGGGATAGTAAGTTGCTAATAACTCTGATGTATGGTCTTATTGAGGCCTACCTCAGTGCAGTGGCTGGAAGCGATGTCATACTGAAATAGCTTGCAGGCTGTCAGGTACACTACCTATGAAATCAGATACCTCTATTCACACTGAGTAAGAAGGAAGGGCATTCTTGAAGGCAACTGTTTCTACATGATACCATCTCATTCATTCAATGATTAAGAGTCAAAGAAAAGTTTTATGTCAATCAGAAGAATAATTTCATTGACGTTGCAGTTTGGTACTCTCAGAGCCTGTGAAAGGTTATAAAAATTATCTCCATAGATAATTTTAAAACAAATGAAAAGGGGGAGGAAAAAAGATAAATAAGAGGACAGATTTTCAGCATGAACATTATTCAGTATTCTATCAATAAGTAGGTGCAGTTTCTTCTGTCAATACCAACATGTTCAGTGCCTGTTCGTCATCTTACTCACTGGACCCTGTGTCCATGTGTTTTCTGAAACAGCAGTGTCAAACAGTAACCAGCACTTGATAGCATGGATAAGTTGATGACAGGCAGATTCTAACTTAGGAGGCCTGGGCCACCAGGAGACAGATGACTAACCTCACTAACCCAGTAGAATCCCTGCTTCCAGCAATCCAAATTAGCTGAACAGAAGTCTGAACAGCACCTCCCTTCCTTTCCCTAAAGGAAATATAATGAAGAGGTCAAACACTTTTTAAAATTACATGTCTAATGAGGATTTTTATCCTCACAGCATAAGATTCCTATTTGAAGCAGATATTTTTATGAAAGCCACTTATGCTCAAGGGAAGCTACACAGAAATTGACTGTGACTCTGCAGTATATTCAAGTAAGATACTAAGTAGAATGAAAGGTGGTTTCCTAATGTAACCTTCAAATAAAAATGATAACAGTATGGATTTGAAAACTCTTTACCTACACACTTTAGTACTCTAGAAATGTAGTAACTTTCCAGGGTGTTTTGGTAGCAGAGATTTTGTTTTTCACAGGAAAACTCTCATCATCGTCTACAATTAGTATCCAAATATGTGACAGAGAGATGAAAGGAGAATCCCATTTCTCAGACACTGTTTAGGAGTAATGACTCTATGAAGACCTTTTGGGAAAGCTCTCTGCTATGAAAACCACTTTTACAGGAGAAATGACTTCTCACCTTAAACCAAACCAGAGAGTAGGGCCTCACACTTAGAGCAAACCACAGAATGAGTCTTTACTCCTCAATATTGGTTTTCAGCTCGATTAACTCTGTGCCTTCCAGTCCATTTCCCTCAGTGCCAGCAGTGATTTTGCTTAAATATCACATTTCTAGTGTTACATTCCTACCCAATAAAACCTTCAGCATTTTCTACTGCTTTAGAAAACAGCACATTTTTGTTAACACAACATTCAAGTTTTGCAATAAAACATGCCTTCTAATTGGCTCTGTGACATACATCTCCTACTACTCTGTTTTATTTGCTTCAGTTCCAAAACAAGGACATGCGATTAGGTTGAAAGAATGCAAAAGAATGCAAAAAACAATTGAATAAGCTGAGATTTGTGCTCAAATGTTTATTTGGCAAGAAACAAATCTTTAAAACGATCACTTTTTTTCTTTCTCATAAATTAGCTACTTTGAACCATCACTGAGATTTTTAATGGTTTTGAATTTTTATTCAGATTTATTTGTTAGTTATAAAAGATTTTTGACTTTTTTCTACTTCATTTTCACGCAAATACTATTTATATTAGTCAATTTCAGTTAGTTTATAAATCAGTAAATATGTAATACACAAGTCATAAAACATCATGCTGCCTTCTCAAGATATCATGTGTTACAATTTTTGTCTGCCACTTTGCTGCCATAAATTTCCCTATTTAAAACAAAAATCTGTAGCACTAGCTTAGAGAGCTGAAACACTTTCAGTTCTTGAAGTTATTTCAAAATTTGCATTTCTGTCTCTTATTCTACCTGAGTCCTCCAGCGGAATTGTGTTTTATTAAGATCCTGACATCTGTATTGAGACTTAGCATTGCAATTGGTGGGTCAGCAGAATGGGGTAGGGATCTGGTGTAAATGGTCTGGGGTGAAAGGAGTGTGACCTATTTTTGTGACCTATTTTCTTCTATAGCATTTTAGATCTGAGATTTTGTTTGTAGTTGGTGTGCTACCAGTGTGACTCAGTGAACATTAGTTCCAGTGGGGAAGTACAGTCGAGTTACTTTTACTTTCCCACAGTGGGCACTATGTTTTGACTTGATTTTTCTGCCTTTGCAGGCTTCTACTATCATTGAGACCTGTTTCTGTAGTTGCTGAGCTATAGGGTGGGCAAGGAGATCTGGGGAGTTAAACTACACTGGGTGGTTGTCACTTGGTGTTGTGTGTGTGTGAGTGTGTGTGTGTGTGTGTGTATGTGTGTTTGGTGGCACTGTTTATGTCCTTTCCCTCTGGGCTCTCAAACCTGAGAGTTAGCACTTCATCCTTGGACAGCATACATGGTAAGGTCAGTACCAATCTCAAGAGATTAGGGACAGTGAGTGTATACAAACACTTCTATTTTTTCTTTACTGAGAACCCAAGCTGTAGAGGAGTCAGAGTCATATGGGTTTTCCCTTGTTCAAGGGTGTATGCAATTCTACTCTTCCTAGATGAGCCCTCAGTCCTGCAGACAGTGGTCCCCACCCTAGATCAAAATCTCCAGGTACTTTTTTCTCCCCTTACCTCCTATTCAATGAACTATGAATCTCTACTGTGTTCCGAAACAGTGAACACTGGTCTCTGAGGTGCAGAAGGTACTCCAGTGTCCTCATGAGCTTTGGGCCTCTCTGAGTGTAGCATCTCTCTGGGCAGTTGAAAAATGCTTCTTAGAACCTGCCTTATCCTTGGTGACACAGATTCTCATCCTCTGAAAAATAATTCTAATTTTCTTTCCACTTCTTGACACATCAATTACTGTTATTTAATTTATTCATATTCGGTAATTTTTTAATACTTAAGGATGTTTCAACATACAGAAATCAGTTAACCATATTAAAGATAAATTTTCATAAGGAAAGAAGTTAAAGACAAAGAAAATAGAGAAATAGAAATTGTTTTTAGTATCAATGTCATTCATTTTTTTTCTTTTGTCTTACAGAATCACTTATAAGCTCACAGTTAATATAAAAATGAAAAATATATAAAAAGAAAATGAAAACTAAGTCATTTAGTGTTTTTACTAAAAAAAATGGCTAAACTAATGAAATAATTCAGAGTAGAAATTTAAAAAAAAAACATTTTTAATCCAAGAAATGTAAAATAACTACTTATCAGAAATGTGTTCTCTTTAGGAAAAGCTAGCAATAATTATTTTTAAAGCATCATTACGGACATAATTTCTGTCAGCACAGCCATACTTGTTAGGGCTACAGGTAATGTTATTTAGAAAGAAGGAACAATTAGAGCTAAGTATTGCAAAACTATGCCACTGTCTGTAACCAATGCACTCTCAATCTGTGATGTGGCTTGCATGTAGACAACTACTAACATTTAGAGAATACTAAAACAGTGAAATCTTTTCCTCATGAATCACTTGCTTTATCTAAAATAATGCAGATTCAATTTAAGTAATTGCTCCTCAAGTCTAGAAAAACAGAGGTGACATGCTTCTGGTAGTTTATTAGTCAAATATATTTTGTTCTAACATATATGCATAGAATCTAATGTTTCCCATATGAATACAAAGCTTTATCTATTTAAAAATGAACAATAAACATGTATTCTATGCATGTCAGTACCTGCTAGTGCTCAGTATGATGTTGTTTCAACATTTGATGAAGAATGCAACAAATTCACCTACATTTTACATCCCACTAGTTTTATTGCTCTAAAACTAACTTTTAAAAAACTGTCAAGTTCCTTCAATAATGTTATTCTCTTTCTCTTTGTGTTCTTAATATTTTCTAAGTTGCAGTGTTATAAATTGTTCCCTTACCTATGTTGCCACCTACAATTTCACTTTGCCGTGTAAAGTTTCTTAGATTTATTGAATAATACCATCGTAGCCTTTGCATTTAATCTTGACATACTCAAGTGACATGCTGTTGACAAAAAAATTAAAGAAACAAAATTGAAACATTCTGTGGATATGAATGTCAAGATATATATTTTAGTCTAACTTGCTCTATTCGCCAATTATAATAAGGAACATTATCTCCATGAAGGAAAAAATAGTCTATTAATGATTTTATTCAAAAAGAAATTTACTTTGTCTTAATCCAACCTGTAGAAAGGTATTTCCTTTCCTTTTATGTGGCCTAAATTAAGTAAAAACATTAACTTGAAGAAGAAAAATCATGAAATAAGTCCCTTGCTATTGTGTGGTGATGTTAATATAGAAGAGACTTCAAGACTGGAAAGCATCCATGATATTAAACAGGCCATGGGCTGGAAAGTGCTGAGAGTGGTCATGCCGGGCAACAGGCCACAGGAATGCAAATCCTCCACAAAGCCAGGAGTGAAGCTAGCAGGTGGTCTTGCCCATTCATCTGGTGTCAACACACTGCTCAGCTCCGGCCCCTTTAACATCTGGGAAGGCCCTCTACTACTTTTAATTAAGTAGAATACCGACCACACCATGTTCCTTCATGCTGGAAAACCACAGTAAGCAAAAGAGGTATCTTCTACACACTTAAGATCATTCCTCACTCTACAAATAAGTATAAGCATTGAACTTAGATGGTGTGGTGGTTTTAGTTTCACATATTTTCCATACATTATTTCACCATTTTATATAATTTCTCTGGTTTCTTCATGACTCACCAAAGTTTTCATGAGAGGAGAAATGTGTTCTTTCAGTTTCTCTTAACATTTCATACTTTTGAAATATTTCTATTTTAAGGAGTTTTGGGATAACCATATTTCAAAATGAGTTTATATAATAAATAAAAATTTAAGAAAAGAGAGAAGCTAGTGAGTAGGCAGCAAGCTAAAACGGAAAAATGAATTTATGAAAGATTAAACTGTAACAGTGGAAAATGTCAGATTAAGTCTAAGGACTATGTCTAGAGCCAAAACCATTTGTAACTGTAATTACCTGTAGTTGGCTAGAAGTGTATACACAAACAGAACACATACACAAAAAACCAAACAAACAAAAAAAAAAAAAGCATGCATTAGGTAGAATAGCCATCTCAAAAACTAACCACCACTCTTTAGATACCTACAAAGAGTGAAATTTCTTACAGATATTATTCATTTATAGTACATATTTAAAATCTAAAGGTCAGCTGAAGTAGCAAGGGTTCCAGAACTCCACTCAGAATTTCATTACACTGATTTATCATTTCATTAGATTATTATTTCTCTTTTAAACATCTTTGAATGGCATACTTTTCCTTTCAGATGTAATGTTCACTGTCTCTTTGTTGGAAAAGGTTGAACTTCCCAACAAAGAAACAGATTGATATGATTTCTAAATTGATAACCAACAAAAAAAGTTTAACCAAAACTTTAACTAAAAAAAGTTTAACTAAAACTTTTTTACTCTAGAAATATGAAGAGAAACATACTAAGGATGTCCTGAAGTCACATCCATAAATCTTTATCTAATAAATAATGGGCACTCATGCACTTGCTAAATGAATGAAAGAATGAGTGTGGGGCACTTTTGATAAAATGAGTAACAGCTTAAATGCAAAAAGTTAAATACTTAATAAAATACAATGTCTATCGCGGAATTACCTCATAAAAGTCCAACATTTTAAGCAAGCTGTTCAAGGCTTTTCAAATCCAGGCCCTTCTAGAATTTGATTAAATTTCCATTATTATTTCATACTGATTCATTCTATCCCTATGCTTTTCAACTTTTTTAAGTATATGAGGCACATTCTATAAAACCTCTCAAAAAACCCACTTGAAAAATCTCCATATGCAACCTAGTTATTCATGATCACCCAGTTAGGTCCCTGGTCTAAGTCACATTCATGAAACTGTAGATTATTCCTATCTCCACAAGTTATTGTAGGCACTGTGTTAAGCAAATCAAAGTGTTTTGCTTAAAGTATACATACACTCTACAGCATATAACACATATATTTGTCACCTCTTCCTTTTTTCTCAGTGCTTTTTTAATACAATTTCTAATGAAAGCTTAATTCCTTCTAAGTTATCGCCCTCCAACACAAAAGTTCCTAGATAAAACTGTTCTCTGCCTTCACCTTATTCACTTGATTTATATGAGTTTGTGATACTTCAGGACACTGCAGCACATTAAATTTGACTCCAAGCCTGCAAGTATCCGGAGATTCAATATAAGTCATCAGGACCCTAGAGAACTGATGAAGGACTCAGACTGGACGACAAAGGTCATCTTAACAGCACTGAGAATACACAGGCAATTGAGACATTTCCTTTGGTTCCTCTCGGCTCACGCAGCTGATTTCTCTCATCACAGCGGCATGTCCAGCTTCCTTTGGTACAGTTCACAACTATCCCTCAAAGATCCTGAAAGGGAAGAACTCCAGCCTAACCCTCCTGGATTAAATAACTTCTACTTAACACTTATATGATTCCTAGAATGAGTTTCTTAATGGGCACCCACCTCCAAGATAAAACTTGTGTAGAGTGTTTTATCAAGAAGTTCTGACAAACACAAAGGAGTTATTTTTCCCAACCCCAATAGCTAGGAACCTGGAATTCAGAACACAGGATTATGAATACAACTTTGGGCTCTTTCAAGGAAATATATACACTTCTCATGGTTTCTTTTTTTCCAAAAACAAACTATGGAATATTCTCTCAATATAAAACTCCTACCTACATTTTTAAACCAATTGCATAGATGTCTGTTTTTCTCTTTACAACACCAATAACTTCGCTATAAGAATCATAACTCGTTCATTCAAAAATTCATATTAAACAACAACTGTTAATCCATTGATGCTGTACATGTACTACACTTTATCAAGCACATTACACTAAATGCAAGTGATGAGAGAAAAAAGAACCTATAAATTACCATTCTCATTATGCACATCATATGATGCCATTAGTCTCTAGACTAATTAATTAAAGTTTGGTGGTGAGAGGATTAAAAATGCTGGGACACATCAATTATATATATAAATGGTGGGATTCCTAAAAAGCACTAGATATTTATCAGGTAGAAACTAGATGAAAGGTAAATTTTGGTAGAATGGAGTAGGTGGCATTTGCTGGCAAAAAAAAAAAGAGAAAAAAAAAGAAAAGCAAACTTTAATAAAAGGATGCTCAAAAAAGTAGATTCATTGTCATATGAGAAGGTGAAAATTAACAATAAAATTAAAAGCTCATATGTATTCTTCTTTCTCATTGTTCCATGCCCTATAATTACCCCCAAAAAATCTGAGAAAAATCTGATAAAACCATATATTAAGTAGTAGTTATCTGGAGGTACAGACAAGATAGTAACATAAAAGCAGAAATATTCTGCTCTTCTTAGAGAGAGAGATATCCTTTTCAGGAACTGGGTGTGAAAACTCCAGGCAGACACTCATAATAAAATGAGTGATTTTAAATGATAGTGCCAATGGGCCAATGAGATTGATGAGAGGCTTCACACAATATAATTTAACAAATGAATCAGCTCCTCCCTCGCACCCCCAATCCACCCTGGAAGAAAGAATGTAGAACAGATGATTAGTTACTTTATAATAAGCAAAATTCAACTTTCTGTTTCTCTATTTCCTAATTATAGACATAATACTTTGTCAATGTCAGTACTGATATGCAAATTAAATAAATCAGTAAAAAGTATATAAATTCTATGCAAAAACTAGGCACACTGAACAGAGTAAATTATTCTCATGGTGTATAGCAATGATTAAGATCAAGTTTAAAGTTTTAAAGTTCAAGTTGCTAAAATTCTAAATAGACTAAATTAGAATATGTTGATCTGTTAAGAATTTGGAGAATTTCATGCTTGTTGATTTGATTATTAATAAAAAAGAAAATTTTATGGAAGTCAGACAAAAATGCTATAGAAATAATGAATATTTATGGATTTACAGTTTCATAAAAATTGTTTCCAATGCTTAAATGTATGTTATTTTAAAATACTAAGTTCAAGATTATTATACACATAACTAACACTGTTATTGTTGCTCCTCTAGTTGTCTTTCATATTTATTGTTATAAAGTTCTCTGTATGTAACTGCTATGTTAGTGAGTCATGTTTAAAATAGAGCTGGAAGAAAATATTCTGAAAGAAAAATATTTAGTTTACAAAAGAATATGTATAATACTCTATTCTGGAAAAGCGGCAATAAATATTCTCAAAATTACTGTCATCGACAGTAAGTTCCTACTTGAGAATCTATGTATTTCTCCAGAATTATTTTTTCTATAGTTGAAAGTACTGGAGGAATTCCTTTATCTCCAATCACTGAATTGGAATCTCTTTATCTTAACTCTGTTTAGTCAGAATAGGTTGGCACCCAACCTCATCTTTAGCTCAAAATTTGTTTTGTGTGTTGAAAAACTTGAATTATATAATTCTAAAGTGCCAATAAAAATGTCCCCACCAGGATGACAGAACAGACAAAATTTGTTTCAAGTTTTATAAGAAAGGTCTGGCAGTATCTTCTGGTTTATATAGTTTTTGACAGATGACTCAGACTCCTTTGGGGGAAAAGGTAGCTTTTCAAGCACTTTTCCCATCCGTGGTATCTCTCAAGGATTTTGTGTGAATCTATAGAAGGACTAAAGTGCTTGGGTCATCTAAATATATTGTAAAAGAGAGTAAAAAGAGAGTACGGCCTTTTGCCTCGATGCACACTTTCCTAGGTAAGGAGGTAAACAGGACTGGAAAAATATAGGTAATGAGATTGATGGGCAGAAAGTCCAGCAGGAAAGAAGAGCTTCTGGAACTGGAGTATTAGAGGGAGAGAGTTGAAAAGATGAACAGGGTTGGTATGTTTAAAATGACATTTATACAGATACTATAGTCATAATAATATTGTATAAATATAATAATGGGTGTTGATGGTTTGGTAAATGAAAAGAAAAAGTGGTAATTTGACTACATATGAATCCAAAGATATTATATAGAAAAGCATTACAGAATTATAATACAAAGGGATCATTGAGTTTGCAGCTCATATGATAAAGGGCTAACAAATTTACCATGTAACTATCTCTTTTCAATCAATATGGAAAAGAAAAAAAAAGACATCCCAATGAAAATTGGCAAACACTGGTTTAGGTAATTCTCAAAATAAGAAATGCACATTAGTAGTAAACAGATGAAGAACTATTCAAACAAAGCATCTGTCAAATTGTCAAAAATGTTTGTAAATTAAAACCCCAAAGTTAGCATATTTAGAGTAATAAAGTTATTCTTATACAATGCTAGTCAGATTATAAATCAGAACAACTTTATCAAAGAATACTCAGCAATTTTTTTGGCAAAATTCTTTAAGATTCTCAAAATTGCACATATCCTCTGATTCACTAATTCTATATATGTTCTATATATATAGGAGTTAGTTTGTCAGTTTGTTGATCAGTACACAATCAAAAATATGGGTCTGCTTGTTTTTATTTTGGTTATTATAGTAGTGAAAAATTGTGATAATTATAAATGTTAGAACCTTCCTGTTGGAAATGAGAGTGAAACATTGGACAATCTTTGAAAATCAGTTTAAAATAAATTTGAATAACAAGGAAATCATCATTAAAAAGATACTAAGCAACAAAAGCAAGCTGGAAAATTCTATGTACACAATTTCTCCCCCAAATTGTTGTGTGTGATTTGGAGGTGTTATGTACACATACAGTAACATACATAATGCCTAGTAGGAAAACTATTAGCAGTGCTTATCTCCAGATGCTGGAAGATTTAAAAACATTTTTCAATGGGCATGTTCCACCCCATATGGGAACACTCAGTTACAGTTTGAGAGACGTCAACACTGAAGAGGTAAGGATGAGATACAAAGTCAGAACAAGGGAGCTTTGACATCATTTGGGTTTCTGGATCCAGTCATGCATAAATCCAGCTCCCCGTTGTCCTTCCTATAATTTTGTTGAGTACACAAACATGTTACTCACACTTTGGTTTTATGCCTGTTTTGTTTTCTTTTGTGGGCTTCACTGGATTTCTATCATTTGAATCAGAGGGTTAGAAAGTGATTCACATAGCCACTATTATGAATTACATGCAATCATTTAATACATAAATTTCTGTCCTAACATCCCTCTATTTCATTAAAATAGATTCTCAGAAGGGGCTAGGAGTGTATAAAATTCTTACTGTCTGAAGTTGCTGTTGAATAAACTATGATAGAAAGATGTTGTGTGTGAAGAACTGCATATAGGCAGGGTTTCAAAGAGTGACCTCATGTGGATATATTCACTATTTCTAGGTTTTGCCTGCTGGTTTTGAAAATCAAGAAGCTAGACTTTCATAGTGAACACAAAGTTCACAGAAACTAGTAACAACTTCAGTAGAAATGTAGAATTTACAGAATCACAACTCTCACCTTCATGCCAAATGAAAAGTTCACAGCGTTTGATCAGTGCAACTCTTTCCACAGTAGAGCCAAATTATTTACCCACCACGCCCGCACCAGGACCACTGAGCAAGGTCTGAAGACAGTTTTGATTTCAACAACTGAGGCTTACTACTGGCATCTAGTGAGAACAGAGCAGTGATATAGATATACATCCTACCTAATATGACACTAAGATAAATAATTAAGTAAATGTATAGAGCCAGGATGAGAAATCCTGTGAGAGGCAGAAACCCATTGTACTCAGTTCATTTATGCTAACTAATTAGGCATCTTCATTTACAGGACACACTGAAGATAGATCAGTAGTCTTTTATTATTATTACCATTATATTTCCTATTTCTTGTCTACATACTGACCATTATCATCATTAAATTCAGAAGTTTTCAAACAGGCTCAATACAGTTAATTAGATTTCAGTTTTCTTGATTCCAAACACATTCCATTACTGTGTCCCTAGGACTATAACTAAATCAACTTAATTGGAGTTTTAATGTGTGACCACAGTGCTTTCCTCACATAGAAAAGCTACATCATAGGATGTGTTTATTTCAGCTTCTCTAGATTGTCTAAGTCATTGTATCTGCTTACATTTCCTTTAACAGCTTAATTCCACATCCCACCAATGCTTGGTATTGCTAGACTTTAAATGTTTGTTAATCTGGATATAAAATGCTGTGTAACTATTGTTTTAATAAGCATTTTTCTGAATTCTAGGGCTGTTGAGATTCTTGTCAATAATTTACTAGTTCTTCTATTTCCTTTTCTAACTTGTCTGTGACTTTTTCAGTCACATTTCTACTTGTTTTGTATTTGTTTTCATTAAGTCAATACTTAATAAGTCAATACTTATAGGAATCTTCATGTTTCCTGGAATCTAATTCTTCTCTCTGTTTTTCATATTGTAATGCTATTCAGTAACATGAAAGCAGTTCCTATGACTGAAAACACATTTCAGATAATTTTCAGTCTAAGAAAATAGCTGAGAGTTATCTTTAAAAATATGCTAGCCCATAAGAGTTTACTAATTCTGTCTTTTGCATGACAAAACTCTTCTTTTAAATGATTACCAGTTACCAAGTATTAACATGTAACAAGTTTTTGGCAACTTTGATTAAGAGAAATTAAAGGCAGTTGAACAATTAGTATTCATTGTAATAATTTCATAGAAACAGATATAACTATAAAATAAAACAGTTGAAAATAGTTTCAAATACAGTTGAAAATAGTTTCACATTTAATGTTTCCAAATTATGATTACATTTTCTAGTGTTACATATATGTATATACATATATTACATATATAATAGCTTTATTTCAAGGCACCTTAATCTGTCCTTTACCTTTAAACTCCATTCAAAATACAGATCTTCTGCATTATGTTCATCAATTATTAATTATATTATGCCATTTAAGGTAGTCATAATGTTTAAAACAGACTATAGAATTCAAAATAGACTATGATGTAATTTGCTAGTGTTTATCTTTGCTGTGGGAAAACTACAACAGAGATTCATTTTATTTTATACAGAGCTGAATGGCATCTCTCCTATTTGCTTATTCAACAAATATTTATTGCACTCCCACTGGGTGGCGAGTAGTGTTTTAAATAGACTGAATATACTAGAAGACATACTTGAATATACAAAATAATATGGACTGTACAAAATGCATTTAATTCCAGCCTGTGGAAGACAAACAATAAATAACACAAATGTCTAAAATGTGTTAGGGAGTGACAGTGTCTAGGGCAAAATTTAAATCCTAAAAGTGAGTATCTGTGTGGGCAGTGAAGGAAGAAACACTGTTTGCCATAGAATATCTCCCTACTCCAAATAGAAAAAGGCCTCACTGAAATTATATTCAGGGGAAAAGTGAAGAATGTGACCATATGGAAGAAGAGCACTTCAACCAGAAGGTAAAACAAGAACCAAGTTGCTGACACTAGGCTTTAGGCTTGAAACCCAGACAGCTGAGGTCAGGGAACTAGGGGAGGAGAACTAGGAGATAAGGTCTCACAGATAACAGGGGAGCAGAATAAGGGTTTTGGTTCTTACTCTCATAAGATGGGAAAGTTTGTAGTTGAGCAGTCACATCTGACTTCCTTTTTAAAGGGATCACTCTAGTCTTACTGCACAGTCTGCTAGGAGATAAAGCCAGTAAGAAGATCTGCTGAAAGATGAGTTGTCCCTCAGCTTGAGAATTTACCCTTAATATTTTTCCTATTAGGAATAACCGTGATGTAGGTAAAAACCTGGCCAATTACAGGTCCTCATCTGAAATGATCTCTCAGAACCACTTGATCTTCTCGATATACTTTTTTTTTTTCATTTAGATTCCAGAATATCACAATCTATTTATTTCCTAACTCTTTCTTTTTAGCTTTTATTTTTCTGGTTTCACCTCTAAAATATTAACTAAATTAATTCAGTCATATAATACATGATTTAACATAATGTGAATACATTAATAATTAAAGGTTGAACCAAGCAGTAGAAATTAACAAACGGTTATAGTGGTAAATAGATTTTCTGAAGTGATATGATATATGGGTGAGCATTTTAAAGCATTTAAACTTTTTGAAATTTCAAATTTAAACTCATATTGAAATGAGAATGTAAATAGACACAAAACTGGCTTCATTCACAGGGAAGTGAATGGTCACTTTAACTTCCAATTGCCAGAATTTATTTTCATGCTTACAGACCAGAATTATTTGCATCACTGTTATGTACAATTTATAGGGAGGTGAAGTAATCCAAAGGCTGTGAAAGGTACAGAGCAATCACAGATTACATGCAGAAAACTTAGAAGAAGAAGATGCTGTGAAAAACACATCTTTTTTTCCTTTTCACTGATCTTATTTCACACTTCCTTATTGGCATACGCGTTTCTACTTAGTATGTCACAGAAGAATAACTGAAAAACAATGAAGTGTGATTAAAAAAAGAAAGAGGAGATACTTTTCACTAATTCAAACAAGTTCAATTTATATAAGAGTTATTGTAAATACAAATTAATACATTTTAGCGGCAGTCATTCAATGGCTTTTGTACATGATATAAAATGTTATGTTTCTACTTCTCTTGGTAATAGTCAAATTTTCTATTTTATCATGATACTTCAATTAAATAGCTTTAGATCTACTCTAAAATATTCTACAATAATTCTAGAATGCCTATTAGAAAGCAATTATTCCCTCTTTGTAATCAATTAGCTCTGAGAAAAAAATTGCCTTGTGTGTCAAAACAACTTTAAATTTGCATTATGCAGATATAATGAAATATTTCTAATCTTCACCCCAGTTTCTGACAGAGTGCCAAAACACTTGGAGTTTCCTTAGTAGGGCTTTGATTTTTATACTAATGATGAGACCTGATGAGGCCTCTGCCAGTTTCAGGAGGGTTTGATCTGCAGGAGATCCAAACCAGGGATAAGAGGACTCTTTTCCCTAGTCTGGCAAAGAAAAGAGAGCTAGAATTTGAGTTTATTAAGTGGTCAGTGAAATAATCAATCATGTTTACACAATAAAACCCCAATAAATGGGGCTAATGGAACTCCAGATTTAGTGAGCACACTGACATGCTGAGGGAGTGACAGACATAGATGGCACAAAGGACATGGAAGCTCTGTGTCCCTTCACTCCCCACCCCAAACCTGGTCTCTGCATCTCTTCCATTTGATGCTTCCTGAATTGTAGTGTTTATAATACAGTTATAATCATAATTCTAATGCTTTGGTTGAGTTATATTACTTTTTCTAGCAAATTCTCAAACCTGAGTGAGGCTTATTGGAATTTCTGATGATTTAGCTAGTTGGTCAGAAATGCAGGTAGTCCTGAGATTTAAAACTAGCATCTCAATTGGGGGAAATCCTGTGAAGGATTTTACCCTGAGCACCTGGGGTCTGTGCTAATTCTGAGTATAGACTAGTAGGACTAAACCGAATTAGCATGATATACAACTGGTTTCTAAGAATTGGTGTCAGTCAGGGCATGTAACTATTGATCGATAAAGAACATGTCAGAAATACTTGGGAAGTATTATGTTTAAGTGAAGTACCTAAGGATCATCAAATGTGTTACTATGTCTGCCCATGCGATGTTCAATCATCAGCTTGATTTAGTTTAAGGTAAATAGATTTATAAATCAAACCAAATCAAAATTTTCTATCTATGAGTATTAAGATCTAATTGCACAGAAATCACAATAAGATTTACCACAGTAACTTTTCCAGAGGATTTCCTTCCCCACCCACATTAATATATATAAAGAGGAAGCTGTGTGCCAGTTCATCCTACTGCAAAGTAAAAATATGGCAGATACCCAATGCATGTGACTAGAGTAAGTGGTAAGTCTGGATGATGTAGGGACAGAATCTACTTTTTAAATCATCATATTTCAATACTTATACACATCTTTCTGGCATCTGTGCATCTTAATTTTGTTTAAGCACTTTTTAGCCATCTACAAAGTAAAAATACAAGGTGTTTTTTTAGAAAGAAATATTGGGGAAAATAGACCCACATATAAACAGTTTGTCTACAGGATTGCTATAGCAGTTCCAATTATAATGAAAGCAATGTTTTTTAAGCTTTCTTGCATTATGAACATAATGCTCCCAGTATTTCAGAAGCCAGGACCTATTTATAATGGTCTTGGTCTCACTATGCCAAATCCTTAGCATGTGAACTAAAGCCAGAAAATCAAGGATCCAAATTACAGCATGGAGAATGCCAATGCAAGTCTCTTTACCATTTTCCAAGGCATAATAAGACTAAGCATTTAGGAAGCTCAGCTAAAAATATGCTTAGCCTTGAATCTTCAACCATGTGAAAAATAAAAACCAGAATTTGATCTATATTTCTTGATTTTTTTATTTCAAATTTCCATAAAGAAGCACTGAAATTACTTGAAGCTGATTTTAGGGCAAAGAGGAAACATTACAAAAAGAAAACAGAAAAAAGAAAACTGCACAAAGAAATGAAGTCAACATCAGACCTCACCACTTTCTTGCAAGACACAATAGAGAAAATGTACTGGTTTCAGAAGAAGAAAAGCAGCTCTATTATATTGAAAGATCGAAGGATAAAACTTCCAGGGAACAAAGTACTGTAATTATCACTGCTATCTGTAAATCTCAGGTGGTAAAAGGAACAAAATGGATGGATGGTTTATGAGAACTACTGGAAAATGATGCTCTGTTATTGAGTAAAATTAACTGAGAACCTAAACTTCCACCTAAGTCATGAGGAGAGTATTGGTTTTCATACCTCCATGATACTAGGCCATTTTAGAAACTGAAACACCCAAATTCTGGAATTGGAATCTTTTTTTTTCTGTTTTTCCATTTCAACTATTGAATCACAACCAGATCATCACAACTGTTTATTATTACCCTGGTTAAAAAAAATGAAACTCTGAATGTTTCCATTATATGTGTCCTACTTCCTGACTGGACTGGTTTCCTTAGCCCGGATATTTCAAAAACGTCTTCTAATCCCAAAATGAATGCTGAACTCTTTAACTCCATAGTTTCAATTTGGAAACAATAATTTCTGTTTAGGAAACATTGTTCTTTCTTTTAATGTTAAGTATATGTTGAGGTACACCTCTCTTGTTCAGTCAGCATATAGAGTATAACACTGAGCCAAACTCACACCTGGCTCCTGATTCCCACACCCATAGGCTAGAGACCCTAATCAAAAATTTTACATAAAAAATATTTCCTTAGAACTCCCACAACCTCATTCAAAGCATGTTGCTCTTTCATTATTCCTAGTATTGTTCTACTAACCTCTCTCATCAAAGATATTGTAAGCCTACTTTATGGCTTAAAAAAAAAAAAAACATTTTCTAAAGGGGACATTGCCGAGAATATTTAAAAATAGCTCTGTTAGTATTAGTCAAGTGTTACACACTGTTGATTCAGCTTTCACTGTATGCTGTTCTATGCAATGACAGAGGTTACAAATTAGCTGTTCCTCTACAACGGTGAAATTAACTTGATAGAAATGTACTTGGGTTGGTCCATTTAACCCAGAAACATTTATATGACATGAAAATGCTGTTTTAGTGGATAAATTCATTCCCTGTGAAAACCTTCTTATAAAGCTAGAAAATTTACTCAATTGATACACCAAAAATTTAATTCTTCAATTTACAAAATTATCTACCTCATTTATCCATATGTGTTCCCAAAATTCCATCCTGGTACTAACATATTTTAAATTAACTATCTCTAAGTTTTTAAGGCTACTTTTTATAGATTTCATAAATCTAAAAGATCTGTGACACATCAAAAAAACAATGGGAATGTTTTTTCATAAAACAAACCTTCTAGGACTACTTATTTTAGAAATAACCATTTTCATGTAAAATTTTCAGTGTTTTTTATTCAATTATAGCATATGACCTACTTTAGCCTCAATAAATTAAGAAATCTCTTACTTCTCTTAATAGTCACCTAATATTTGACTCTTGTCCATAATATTTTTTATCTCTTAAACAATTGTTACCTTATAAATGTAACATTATTTAAATATATTTGTAGTATCACAGTTCCATGCAATTGATTTCGATATTAAGTAAAATTCAACTTAGCAAATATTAAAAATATCTGAAGCGACAAAAACAGCAATATTTTATATTTGAAGTGTTTAAGCACAGAAGTGCTGTATAGTTATTTAATACAAAGAAAACTGTGCTATACTTTTTTTGATGCAGTGTTTTTACAGAAAAATCTCATGTTTCTACAGATATATGCAAAACTGGCATTAAAGTCTTGTCCTGATTTGAGAAATACTGGTCATAGTGATAATCAAATATATTTCAGATGGACTATATTATTTAGACAAATTTTAAAAACTAATAATGATTACTACCACACAACTCAGTGTCTAAATTAGCATAATATTGTCTTTATCACTTACTAAAAGAACATCCAGAAATACTTACCAACTCTTCAATATCAAGTAGTGATAAACAGTAACCTAAAACGACGCCTAGATGCCTTGCCTATTGTCTTAACATTGTGTTCCCACCAATCTTAAACTACTATTTGGGAATACTTATTTAATCCTAACCAAGATGCTCTTCTGCCCCCGCTTCTGTGGCTTTTCCCATTGAAACCAAAACTTCAAAATCTCAATAAAATCCTTCTGAGATACCCTCCTCTGCTAAGAATCTACTGATGCTCTCTTGTGCAAGGAACAGTAAACTCAGTTTTGTCTTATCCATGGCTGTTGGTGACACTAAACATAAATACAACTGAAAATATTTCTCCCTGTCTTCTTCCCTCCTCCCCACTTACAAGGATTTCTAAATCAATGGCATTTTGAATCTACATTTTAAATTACTTGGATATCATACCTTTTAGGGTATATTTTGGGGGGAATTTTAGATAATCAAGAGGCATACTTTAAAACTTTGAAATGATTACTTGAACTTAGATGGTAGTAAGAAGCTCACAAAATAAGAGCCATGTTTTTCCATGTTGTAAGAGTAGTAATAGAATGGAACTTTCACCATACTTTTCCCAAATTTTTAAAGGTCTATTTACTATGTTTTACATAAAATTTATGAAGTTTTACCACAGAATAAATAGCATTGGAAAAACCATTCACACCACATTCAAAGGAGTTGGAAAACATGTGTGAGTTACCCATCTTTATCTTAAAGAGAAGAAACATGCACTGATTTCTCTGAAAATTTCCATTATTTAAAATTCTTGTGGTTAAGACCTTTCTGAAAATTAGATCTAGTTCCTCATATATAACTCATTCCGCTGGGCTATCCCATCCTATAGTTGCCTTAATGTCAAACCTCATACACTGCCATTCGGTTCCACAGCAATGATAGCCAAACCCATGCTTCTCATTTTCAAAGTTTCATGTTTTTAAAGAGTGTGATCAATGCCTTCTACCCATTAAGTCAGTAAGAAGTATTTTACTGAGACCAGTTAAAGGAATGAGGTAAAGGTGGCAAGGGAGAGGAGTAAGGTTAGTGGGAGACTA
The DNA here is from genome assembly GCA_004024945.1 of Uropsilus gracilis. NCBI lineage: Eukaryota > Metazoa > Chordata > Mammalia > Eulipotyphla > Talpidae > Uropsilus > Uropsilus gracilis. Next base: position 39,713 of record PVHY01009907.1, read on the forward strand.
GGGAGATGTGACACGAATGGGAGAAGCAAGTAAGAATGTGCTCCCAGAATTTCTCCTACAGAGCAATAAAGACAGGGAACATGCTCTGCTGGCTCAGTTAAGCTAAAATAGGAAGTTAAGAATTGCAAAGAACATGTGTACTTGTATTTCCTAGAATCTAATAGGAAGTGGTGAAGCTTACTTCTCTCTCTCTCTCTTTCTCTCTCTCTCTCTCTCTCACACACACACACACACAAGATGATCAAAATCATCATACAGTTTTTCTGATTCAGTTACATGTTGACCATATTTTAAGTATGGTTTCAGGCTCCCTTGAAATTAAGTTATTGGTTTATGTTACATTGCAACACCTTTTGTTTGTTTTTAGTGGCCCTTTCCTAAGGATGCTCTGATTGTTAGAACTCTGTCTTTGTGCTTCATCGCAGCTATAAATGTATTTACCTAATTTGTTTTCTCCTTAACTGATTGTAGTTAAGCCTCAGACTATATATTTTGTAGACAGATTGGTTCTAAAGCAGGTCATTTTTTTAATTTAAAAATATGACAGTATCTTCTGGATTTCCCAATACCAAATAAAAAAAATACTTTTTTTTTCCAGAAATGTAGTTAAATGGGTTCAGGAAAAAGCCTGAATAAATTTCATAGTTTTAAAGTAGTAGTGGGTAAACCACAATAAAAAATACTTAGCATATTTCTGAAAGGAAATGATTATTTGTGAAAACACTTGAAATTTCCTGGAATCATCACCAATTTTGGCCTGTACCTCTTTTAGATCCAGAAGCATATATTATTAAAAGCCTGTGGTTTTTATCTAATTTATTTAATATATAATTTCAAAAAATATATTTTTTTCAAATATATTGAAGAGTTGCATTTTTTGTTATTTTTTTATATCAAGGTACCCATTTGGTTTCTTAAAAACTAAAGTGTGAACAATTTGGGGGTTGTTTTCTTTTGCTTTTTTATTTTTGAGGGATGCAACATACAGGAGTTTTAGGCATTCATAGATCCAGTAAAAGTAGAAAAGATCAGATCATGATCAAACAGGTGTAATGAATATAGTTTTAAAGTTTCTATTATGAACCAACATAATATGTAGCTATCTCTATATATAACCTCATGCTATGAGGTGAATGAGGATATCATTATCACCATCTACATAAAAGAACCAGAAGCACAGATCAGTGAGATCTGCACAGAACTGATGGCCAGTGGTCAGCAAAGGAGGCTTTGAGTCCAGGATGTGGCTCCTGAATTCATGTAATGCAATTTCTGAGTGTGATTTTCTCTAAATATCCATAATAATGATGAAACATTGGAGAGATGAAAAGTTGGAGAGAGAAGGAACATGCTGTGCTATGTAGGTTATACTTTATTTTCCTTTTTTTAGCTAGGACCTAGGTTAAAAAAAGAAATAAATTATAAAACTACACAGATGGTACCTTTTACATGTGACACAGGAGTGAATTCTCATACTCCCAATTAGTTGGGTAAGTTACTGAATTAATCAAAGATCTACTCCTTAATATAAAACCACTTACCCATCAGAATTATTGTGAAGATCAAATACAGATAACATTCAATGTATATAAAATGTCTAGTACATAAGGTATGCTCGAAAAATAGTTGCTATGGTGTTAATAGCAGACCTTATTATGTCCTTTCTGTTCATACTCTATTCTTCTTAGCCTATTTTCTCAAAGGGGTCATCAGTGATGTCAAGGCCTTCAACTACAGGGAGTGATGTCAAGGCCTTCAACTACAGGGACTCCTCAACAGTTAGGGTTGGGGAAACAGGCATAAAGGAGAAACATCAAGTTCCTGTGATCACAGGGATAGTGAGCACCCTGAATTGAAAGGGCAGGTAAATCAACTGCAGGCAGTGGTGAGACTCGGGTGCAAGACAAGGCTAGAGAGGATGGAAGGGGCCAGACCGCAGGGGCCTGTCAGCATTTGACAGTTTTCTGTTTTACCTAAGAACAATGGGGAAGCATGAAAACATTTTTAAGAAGGAAAATCTGACATGAGCTATGTCAGATTCTTAATTTATTGCAGAGTGGAAAGCAAGAGGCAAAGTGTGGATCTTAAACAGTCTAGGCAGAAGAAATATCTGGGTCTAGAAAGGGAGTATGAAAACAAGAGATATTTTGAAGAAGCGTTTCATACCTGGAAAGTATTCATGTTACTCTAAGTAAATATTTTATTCACTAAACTTCTGCTGAGGACAATTCGCATATAGTCAACTTTCTCCAAGAATGTTAATCCTGTGTTAGATGCCCCTACTAAATACTTACACTAGCATCCTTCACAACATTTAAAAACTATTATCTTTTATTATTTGGTCTCCTCTGTGGAAGCACAAGCATGTTAAGAACTATATCCCATTCGTTGCGGGATCTCCAGAATCTAATGGTAAACCCATTAGTAGTTATGTAATTTTAGTTGATTTTAAAAATACATCTAGGCTGGGTGAGGTGGCATCTGCCTTTAATCAGTGTCTAGGAAGGGAAGCGGAGACTAGGAATTGCTTGAGCCCGCAGGTTTGAGACCCTCCCGGGCCAATATAGGGAGACCTGGTCTCAAAAAATAGCTGGGCATGGTGGCGTGTGCCTGTAAACCCAACTACCCGAGAGGTTGAGGCTGGGGATCACTTGAGTCCGTGGTACCCCTGGCAAAGTGAGTCTGCAGTTCCCCAGGCAGCATAGCGAGACCTAGTCTCAAAAATAAATAAATAAATAAATAAATAAATAAAAATTTAAAAAAATGCATCTAACATATGCTTAAGCTATTTCACATGTAGAAATCTACCTAAAGGACACAAAAAAACACTAATTTTGAATAGAAATCTACACTCCTATGTTTACTGCAGTACTATTTGCAATAGCTAAAATAAGGAGACAAAGTGCCTAGAAATGCATGAATGGATCAAGATAATGTGCCATATATACGCAATAGAGTACTAATCAGCAATCAAAAAGGATAATCTCATGTCTTTTGCTGCAACATAGATGTTTCTAGAAAGGATTGTGTTAAACAAAATAAATCAGAAGGGAAAAAACTCAGATGTTTCATTTATAGGGGGAATAAAGAAGCCTAATAAAGGATCAGGGAAAAGGCAAAACTTGCAGGCAAACCATATATCTGAGACATACAGCAGGGGAAGTGATTAGAGTCAAAACAGGGAAGAGAACAAAGGACTATACTGATGACTCACCAGTGACATGGTGGTAGGATTATGGGGACTATACATGAAGGGAGACATCAAGTATTGTACAGAAATGAACAATGATATAAATATCATTTAGTGGAATTCAATGACAAAATGGACATATCTGCATCCTATAAGAGTGGTTTAATTCGCTCAAATAAATTTGTAGTTGAGAATATTTATAGTATGGCATGTTATGTATGCAATCTCTAGTCAAAGAAATTTGTGCTGCGCAACAGTGTGCATGTGATATGGGAAAAGGGGAAAAAAGATGTCTCACATCTTAAGGGAGTCATCTGACATAATAAATCATTACACTAGGCTGGGAATTTCATGGAAAACATTGTTTTCTTTCTCAATTGACATCTACCTAAATCAATGGTCACATTTTGTCAGCATATCCATAATCTCTTTTCTTAAGCAACATACATTCACAAAGGTTATTTCACTGGACCTAACAAAAATCAGACAAATCCTCGAAAAGTTTTTGGATGAACAATTTAAAACTATGGGTTATAAAATAAACAATAGACCATTGTATCCATAAAAATGAATTTCATGAACATAATTAGAAACATCTCATGAAAGAAATCAAATAATATTCCAAATACTTTAGCAATTTCTAAGTTCAATAGCAATTGTTACTTATTGTATAAACATTTATCGAATTTACTGTTTGATGCAAATTTCTATGAATGGCACTGGATGTTGTTTCAAGAATAAAATTTTTACCCAAAATAGAAGAATGTGACTCTTGGGGATAACATAAATGCATAAACTTATATAAATTCAATAATCTTATTGCCATGAAGAAAAATACAATCCCCCTTGGAAATTATGTCCTTCATGGGATATTCCCTATCAAAAGCCCTTATTGCATCAAAACAGAAGAGTCAGATTCATTAAAGAGTTGACTAGGTTTTCTAATCCAGTTTAACCATAGAAGTACAAAAAACATTCATCATTTGACTTTGCTAGAGACCACTCTGTATCATCTATACAGGATATACTGAATTATAGCAGATGTTGACTCTAACCCTGTCCTTATCCTTTAGAGGGTTAATTTACCTAGTGATAAATAAGGATAGTAATGACCATCTTGAATTGTATAAATGGGATTTTAACAATCTACCATAATTTTAATTTTACAATAGCAATTAGTCATAATTAATAGATTAACTGCCATATTCCAAACAAAACCTGTATTTGAATCCTCATGAATATTTCAGAATAAACAAGACAGAATGTTAATCAGAACAGATTTTAGGGATATAGATCAGGCATGGCAGAAAACAGGAGTAGAGAGGTGGGGAGAAAAGCAGAGTAGCACTTTTATGAGGGCAGTTCTCAACTAGAGATATTTTTCTTATGCAGGAGAAGGAATGGAGGAGATGATATTCTTATGAAGGAGAAGGATTGGGGGAGAAGTTGATATTCTCCATGAAGGCAAAAAGATTAATTGTACCTTACTGAGTGTATCAAAACATATAAAGGGTAATAGATTATTTCATGGGCCAACTCACACTATTGTCATAATAATTGACACACAGTCAATTACTGGGGCTGACATTTGTGAACAATAGATGGTCTCCTCAGGTAAGTGGTGATCCATATAGCGCCCTAGAAATTATAATTGAACCCTGTGAGCTCCATCAATTCTCTGTATGTCTCCTTGAGTTCCCATTATCTGTAGAGTTAGGGAGAAATATGAAAAGGAGAATCATGTTTATTATCATAGAGCACCCCCTTGATAATACTTATAATAATGTGCCTGAAATGCTAATAAATTCCTTGATGTGGAACACAAGCTATGGTGAGGAGAACAGAATACAGAGTAGTACTTCCAACTAAAAAGAGCAGTTGTACATATATTTGCTCATAAATATAATCAACTGAAATCTTAAACTCAAATTAAATAAACTTAAATAGTGTGTATATTTATTTAAGACTCCAAAAGCAGATTTATAAATCAAATTCTTAGAAACAGTATTTTGAGAAACATGTACTGTTACAATTATTCCTAGGGTTGTTAAATGTAGATATTTAAATATGCATTTAAGAATATATTCACTATTATGTAAAAGGACCTTTAAAATAATAGTGAAACTTTGGGTAAGTAAATCATTTTCTCAGGAATCACAAATTAAAATATGAATGCATCACTGCAGTCTATTTTTTTAAATCCCTATTAAGAATAGTATGAGCCCAGATTTTTTTATAAATACTTTATTACATAGGTAATTATTTCACATCTTTGAAATCCCCAGGGCTCTCCCCTCCCTGATCATTCTCCCTCATCCACCCACCTCCTCCCCAAGTTGTGAAATTCATTTTTTTTTCATCTTGTTTTGACTTTTCCTTCTGACATTTTGTTTGTTTAGAGTCCAGATTTGTATGTCATTTTCAGAGTTCATTGCTGTTAACAGGAGCTAGTTGTACACATATAAATTACATGCTATTAACATTCAAATAGTTTTCTCATGGCCATGAAATTATTTTCCTCTTGTACATAACATTGTAATTTAATAATTTTAAATAGTATATCTTTAAAATAGAGTGAATGTGTGTGCATAAATATACATAAATGTGCTGTGCATTGAGAGGTGCTTGATAAATATTCTACCACTTATTTAAGGACTCACCTTGGGTTGGCATCAGATAAAAATGAGAATATAAAGCATATCTCACAGATTGAGTGCAAAAAATATGTTTTTTGATTAAAGAAATAGAGAAAAAAAAATTTTTTTCTGAAAGTAGGTCTCGCTATTTTTGCCTGTGGAACTGCAGGTTCATGTTGCTCGGGGTACCATGGACTCAAGCAATCCCCAGGCTCAGTTTCCCAGGTAGCTAGAATTACAGGCATGTGCCACCACGCCCAGCTATTTTTTGGGACTAGGTCTCGCTGTATTGCCCCAGGCAGGACTCGAACCACAAACCCCAGACCCTGCTGCGACTCTATAAGCTGTCACTTACAGGGACGCGACACCATGCCCGGTGGGAAAATTTAAAATTAAAAGGCTTGTCATGGATTGCAAACAAAATTAGACAGTCCCAACCTGTGTAAGTTCTTTAAAATAATTATTTTTAATATTAGATAGTTTTAATGAGAAGCTCAGAGGTTTTGAATAGTAGCTGAGATATACACACTGTGTTTTAACAGTGTGACATTTGTAGATTTTCCCTAACATTTGGAGTCAGGATGTGCTGCCAGACAAAAGGGCAAACATGATTCCAAACCAGTAGATTCATTTATGCTTAGCCAATTATAACTAATATCACATCAAGACTGTTTACATTTTTGCTGTCATCCTTGTGCATTAGCACCAGGTTAATGTGTAAGCTAAGAACCAAATGATAGCTTGCATAAATCTCCACTGTTGTTAGATAGTAAAGTCCATTGCCCTATCCTTATTTCCTGGGAGTAACCTTTGATCTTCAGATCAACAGCAAAAATAATTACTGACTTTGACCAAACTGGGATTAGTCATTCCATTTCTGCATAGCTGCACAGCTGGAGACAGATGTGCAGGTCTCCCGCACAGATCCTAAAGGATCTTCCCAAAGCATTTACATCATGCTTGTCATTCGTTTATCAGTAGCCAAATGTTCCCCTTTTGTAAACGTGTGTTAAACATTCTCAGAATTTCAAACAATAACAAATCAGGGTTGAATGTGACCAAAATACAAAAAGGAAGTCTCCCATATGTTCAAATCAAATAGTTGTATTATCATGGGGGGGGGGGGGAAGCTAAAAACAGTTGATGCAAACAGACACACACATAATTTTAATAAACATTTTCAATAATTTTCCAAGGACAAAATATTCAGGGCAAATAACAGAAGCTTAAACAAGAAGAAAAATCACTTCGGATATTGTTTTAATTGTCAAAAAAATTAACCATGCTAGTGCAGAAAGTTAATTTTTATTACCAAATTTAATTTGTCTTATAGGTATAAATATTATGATCATTAAAAATAATTCACATGAATGCAATATCCCAGGCAAAAAAAATTTGCATTTGCTGTTAATATCTTCAAATGTCATTCTTGAGGGAAGATGGTTTATTCAATCAATATTATTAAGAGCCCATTAAGTGCTAGGGCCAATTCTAGGTATGGAGGATACAAACGTGAACAAGAAAGAATGGGAGTCCACAAGTTCAGATTTGAAATACACTGTTATGGAAAGAGATAGGTGGTAAAGAAATACATGAACAAATTAAGTTCATGTAGTGACTGAGTTTGGGACTAGAATAAAACTGAGCAATAGGACTACTTGAGAGGGACTGGATGCTGGGCATCCTGTTCCCAGTGAGGTACCTGGTCAAGGAAGACTTCCTGAAAATGGTGTCCCCTGATGCAAGATCTAATGGTGAGAAGCAATCACATGAAAAGCTGTACTAAGAAATACTGGACAGAGTGAGCATCAAGTACAAGGGCCCTGTGTGGGAAGGAGTTTGATCTCTTCAAAGAACAGAGAGAAAAACCAGTATATCCGGAGAAAGGAGAGAGGGAACTTGGCAGACACCAATTTTCACTGGGCCTTGGAGGCCATGGTAAGGAGATCTGATTTTATTTTACACATATTTGGGGGTTTTCCTAAGCATACTTTGAATTTTTTCCCTAAGGAGAATCGATAGCAAGGAAAAGGTAGAACTTGCTCTTTATAAGGCAATGAATAAAAAAGACAAATAAGTAACAATGAGGCCTATTCTAACATTAAAAAAAAATCACTTAACAGACTGATTTGAAAAAGAAACACAAAATCCAGCCACATTATTTTTTTTTCCTATCTCCTTTAGGCTATTGTCAAACACAAGGCGATAATACAGGTTAGATTTCATAACTGTCAAAAACCTCTTGGGAATGATTTTTATATTTTATTGAGTTTGGCTTCTGGAGTGTCTAATTTGACAGAATTGCCTTTACTCGGGTATCACACAGACACAGACTAAATAAATTCGCAATATTTCAGGAAATCTATTGTTTTTATTCCAGCTGTTCACTGGAGCTCAGCCCCTTTACTTGTTCACTTGAGAAATGGCCATTCAGAGGTCACACCTCACATGAAAGTAGCTCAGAATTGACATATTATTTTAAAACTAAGCAATAAGTTCAAAAAGAATATAATAGCATTTTACTAAAGAATTCATTAAGTGATAATATTTTAATATATCTTCCCCAATGTCAATAACTTTATTCTGATTAGAATCTGACACAAGGCTAGTAAAGACTAGAAAAATACAAAATAATACCAAGTAAAGATGGTCACAGTTAACATTTTGCCTTCCACTTCCTACATACCAAAACTACCTTCATATAACCAAAATGCTACCACCTTAAAATAGTTCCTATGTAAAAAAAAAAAAAAAAAAAAAGTTGTCACAAACATTCTGATAAAACTGTAGGTACAATTTAAATAGATTTTAAGTGTAAACAATTGCCTAGATTAGTAGGAATCAGAGAAGCCTCGTGCTTATGGAAACTTTCTTTTCTGTTTTAAAATTCAATTAATTTATCAATCAACATGATTATTTTCCTCCATCTGCATATCCTGAGAAGGCTATTGGATATATACGAACAAATTTAAATACATGTATAAGTAATGCAAGTATTTTATTCATTTTGGTTTGGCTTTTTTGTTTGTTTTTTTACCTGTTTTGATTCCAATCAATTACCTACATACAAAAGCTAATAAACCTGAAGTATGGGTCATACAGTCCAAGGTTTCACCTTTGCTTCTCTGACATTATGTAAGTAGAAGACCATTTACATTTAATAAGTGAAAAGTGACTTTAAAGGGAGGTCATTATACCCTCTTTACCTCGAGGAAATCTAAATAGAATTCTTTGGATGGGACAGGATTTATATATTCAACATTCATTCTCGATCTATCACAGAGATCATAAAATATAATGTCTCTGGAGGATGGAGATTCTCACTGCGATATGGACAAACACAATGTAGTCAATTCTTTCATTAGTTTTGACAATGTGAAGGAAACATGGGTTCAATTACTAGTCATGAGTTTTACTGTTTGTTTGTTTTAAGTGGATCCATATGTTTTATTTTATTAAAATTCTCTCAAGCAATGGGAATGAGAAAGACTATTGAAATACTCTAATGTCATTTTAAGAGCTCAGTTAGTATAATTTACATAGTAATACAGAATTATAACAAAAGGTGACCAGTTTGACACTCTTACATTAAAGATGTCTTTTCAACCACTGTCAAGATCAATTAGTCAAAGTTCTGCCTATAATGGAAACTATTAGCAAATTCTATGAAAATGTTTTGGTTTTATGCTGATCTCTTTCTCATGGACCTCTTTACCAGGTCAAAGAGGACATGCTTTGGTTTGTAGAAGATGCATCAAGCCATGGAACTTTCTCTGTATTTTGCAGAGGTTGTTATTCCATTGCACTTGACTCCAAGCTGGGTCCATTTGACTTTCTTCTCTAGGAATTTGAAATCAAATTCTAGAGAATTTGATTTGAAATTCTGGGCATTCTGGAGAACTTGAGATTTGGGTGAGTTCCTGCAAGACAGTAGCTCTCAATCAAGAGTCATTTTGCCCCCAAATGGACATTTCGCAATGTCTTTAGATAAGAGTTGTTACAACTTGTGGGCATGGGCCTTTCTCATCTAGTGAGCAGAAGTCAGGGATACTACTAAAAAGCTTAAAATGCCCAGGAAAACATCCACAGCAAGGAATTAATTCAAAATGTTGACAGCACCAAGGTTGAGAAACTCTGGTTTATGGTAAACAATATGTAATTTATAATCTATGACACTAGAATAAGGTTTATGTACTCTGTGGTCCAGACCACAGAGAACACTGTACTATAGTTAATAAGTTCACTATAGAACTAGAAGAAATAGTTTCTCAAAAAAATAAAAAAAGAAAGAAAGAAACAGGAAGGCAAATACTTCCTAATTCTTGTACTGCATCTTGATGAGTTGACCACATTTCCTACTCTGGCTCCAAGAAGTCACACATGGCATCCTTCTAGTAACTTCCATTTAAACCATCTACACTTTCTGCTACTTGGTCTTGCTCTGTACCAGTGCTTTAAGAAGTAGTTCTAGGAGCAGATACTTTACATGCAAAATGAAAATAGAGGATTACTGGTTAATGCAGGAAAGAAAAAAGAGAGATAACAAAAAAGGAAAATGTACTACTTCCCCTGCCCCAAATAATCTAACTGGAAAAGAAAAATCAATTATATTAGTGAGGTCTAAATGTGAAAAAATATTTTTATAGTAAATTCGAATGTGTAAAGAAAGCAAAAAATAAGTAAGAAATTGGCACAAATATTTTCCCATTATATTAGACAGACATAAATTTCATGAGCTCAATTTCTTCATATACAAAAATGAAGTTAGACCCTTTCATTTAACACCAAAGAAGGTCAACACAAATTCCTGAAAAATTTATGATATAATCCTGTGTTTACTGAATCAGAATAACCCCTAGTTTAAATATTTTATATCCAGCTGCTTGTTTGTTATAAGACCTCTCATTATCTTTCTTTCCCCATTATACTCCAGTCTCTATTGTTTTAAAGTAAAGGTTAATCAAGCCAATCAAAAATTGTGCAGAAGAGCTAAAAGTGTTAAATAAAAATTTCTGTAAAGAAGATACATCTATGGTCAACAGGCAGGTGAAACAATGTTCATCATCACTTATCATTATAGAAATGCAAATCAAAACAAAATAAAATACCACTTCACACCTTGAGAATGATGCATATCACAAGAACTTTCTGTGCCTTGGAGGTAGGTGTGAATATAATGTACACCTGAAGAGTATGATCCTATACCCCTAAACCATTTTCAATGTTTAAACCAATACTATGACAAAAAAAAAACAATTTTTAGTCACATAGCAAAAAGACCAGAAATGACAACTATTGTCAAGAATATGAAGAGAAAGGAACTCTCAGACACTTGGTTGAAAAGTAACTTCTTCCAGCACACTATATAAAACAATGTGTAGGTTTCTCAAGATATTACAAATATATCTCCCATATGATTCATCTATTCTATCCCCAAATCTCTACCCAATGAATGCAAAAGCAGGGATATAGTACTTATAAATTGACTGCAGCACTTTTTTTTCAATAGCCAAGTTAAGTGTCCTAGGGCAGTTAACTAGATAGAGTAAGAAATGGTACATATGTACATAGTGGAATCAAACAGCTAGGAAAAAAAAAAAAAGAAATATTGTCATTCCTGGCAACATGGATCAAATTGAAGGGAATTGTGTAGGCAAATAACTCAGAAAAGGACAGACAAATGATCACTCCTATGTGGTAAACAAAGGAACAAAACAAAGAAACATTAGTAAACCAAGATGTATCCTAGAAATCTGACTATAGAATTAAGACTACTAAAGAGGTGTGGATGAACTTCCAATGAAGATGAACTTCTTCCAATGAAGACTTCCAATGTGGATGGACTTCCAAAGAAGATGGACTTCCAATGAATTGTGATGATTATGGACACCTGGTGTGAAATGGGTACATATCTGCAGAGGTGTGATTCTATACTTCTTAATAATATATGTTACAAATAATTACCCCAATCATTCACCCCAACAGTAAAGTACATAAAAATGTAAAACTAGTTTTCCTGATGGGTAATTCATACATGATAAAATTTCCTTTTAAAAACATATAATTCATTAGATTATAAAACAATCAGCATTAAGGAATTTTAGAACATTTTCATCACAACAAAACTAACTCCACACGTTAGTAGCAATTCCCATCCACTTCTACCTGCAGTCCTCATCACCCATTAATCTACTATTTATCTACATGAGTTCATTTTGTCTGAATATTCATGTAAACAGAATCATGTATAGCATTTTGCATGTGGCTTCTTTCATTTAGAATGTGTTAAAAGTTCACACATGTTATATGGCTTGTATCATAATTTTGTTTCCTTTGTCTATATTGATTCGTAGCATTGTTCTGATTCTTTTTGGACATCAAAGAGTTTAGCTGCTCTGAATCACAAGGAGAAAAATAAAACTGCCCAGACATTGAGGGCTTAACATCTCAAAGAGTCACTCACTGAAAGAGGAATGGCTAGATTCCCTGGGTACAATATACAGAAAAGAGCTCTGACTGGTTAATCTTTGGCAAGGTAGGTTAATCTGTAAACAACTCAACACACATTAATGTGTGATTAACCTACCTTGGGAACCAGCCTGGTACCAGTAAACCGTAGGCAAACAACACTGGTTATAATATATATGTATGTATGTACACACACACATATATATGAATAATATGTATATATATATATCATATATGAGTAATCTTTATGTAATAAATATGGCATCAGATTTGAGAGTTACATCTCCTGGAACATTTTGGGGTAGATAAATAGACCACCATGTTCATTGTAATTCATATGTTAAATGTTAAAGCACGAAAGAATAAAAAAATTAAACACAAAAAAATGTAAGTATATTCCAGTATAAAATGTTGTCAGGTGGTCTATCCAAGAAAAGTCTAGATATTCTAGAGAAACTGTAAAAAGGGTAATGAGGGGAAAAAACAAACCTAGTTGCCTAATTTTGATAAGTGGGGACCCATTAGCATTTCCCTTGATAAACAGAGGTAATGACTTTGACTGTTTTTCTTCTAAGGCAAATGTAGGGTTTTGTGAGGTGAGTGAAAGGAAATCAGATTATATATAATACTCATTTCTAATTTCCAATGAATTAAAGAAAAATTGATATTCAATAATGACTAAGATTTAATTCATTTTGAAAACCTGGGCCCCTATTTAAATGTCTTTAAAAACAGAAGGGGTTTGAAGCATGCCAAGTCATCACTACTATTAAACACTGATTAAAAACTGATTTATTTACAACTTTTACACTTAATTCACTAGGTTATTTTTCTTCAACTTTTTCTTATAAGCCATAAAAAGTTTGAATTTTTGCAAATTGATATCTCTGGTTTTCCATGAGTTACTGAAACAGTGGCAAAAGAATGGCAAATGTTTGCTTGCGAACATTTTAAAATAAAATTATGAAATAATTTGTTTTGAAATACCTACTCAAGTATAAATTTATTTACTAACCATCATCACACATTTTTTAAAAATATATGAAAAGCCAATTGGAAATTTTACAATATTCATTTTATCCTTTAAGTCATATGTCCTTCTAATTCCCCTAGAGAATATTATCTAAATCTAACAATGTTATATAAATAAGGTAACTATAGAACAATCTGTCATAACTATAGTTAAACATATGTATATTTAATTATATATAAACATTTTTATTTAAATATAAAAATAGTAAATATATTTATATATTTAGTATATACATTTACCTAATAAATATGTAACTACAGCTAAATATATATAACTATATATTTAAATAATATAGATATTTATGCATATATACATAAAATAAAATCTAAATGACATTGACAATGACATTCTATAACTAACTGCAAAAGTTTTCTTCTGTATTCAGTTATTCATGTTATTAACACTGTGTTATTGTATGTAAATATACAATTTGACATACAAATACTTAACATAAACATAAAAAATTATTGGAGTACCTTAATAAAATGTCAATGATTCTAAAACTAGTGTGAGTATGCACATATAAGTAAATATATATATATATATATCCTTTTTACTGAGGAAATGAGACAGATTTCAGCCTAAATTATATAATGATTGATTTTCATATTTGGAGATGCAAATTTTATGCAACAACCTTAGTTATCCATAAATAAACACAAACAAATCCATTCTAGCTACAGTAATATCACTTTGTTTTCTTTTGTATTCCTTCAAGGCTTATTTTAAAGTTACATTGTAACTTGCATAAAATGTTATCTAATAATGTAGGAAGATTTTTCCTCTAGGCACCAAATTATGTGGATACATGAGAGAACTGTCTTTCTTTTACAACCTTGTCAAGGGCTATTGTGAAAGAGACAAATGGAAAGATTGTGTTCTCCAGGTAGATTCATTTTCACAATACTACAAATGGATTTAAGGTGATAAATATAGATTCCTTTAATGTTCCCTGGTCTGCATAATTACAGACTGGAGGGCTTGAACAGTTGTATCAAAAGTGAGGGACATATACCTGAAAAGATGTAAAAGACAACTCACTCCTGACAAGTTAAGGAATAATGTTTCATTATTTTTATATTTTGAACAAAAATTCAAAAGAAAAGTATTATTTTCTTTTT